>JALPQI010000879.1:0-189630 GCA_025490895.1 Thaumatotibia leucotreta | reverse complement strand
AATTAATTGGTTTAATATAATATTAAAATTACTATTATTATTTATTATGGCCAAGATAATAAAACATAAAATCAAAGACATACACAAAACACAGTTACAATCGATAATTTTATAATGGCTGAACTCTGGAATTTTTTTATATTGATAATTTTTCATCACGGTCTTCCTGGGACTATGTCTTTGTTTGTCTCTCTCGTTTTTGGTATCATTCGCACTTTATCTTTAGTCACTTTCGTTATTCGTCTCACTCTTTTTTTGTCTTTAGTGGTAACTCGTTCCGTTCTCTTTTGGGCACGTTCGCTAATCGTCCCATACTACGTAGGTCTTAGTTGCTATTCATATCTCCTCCGGATCGGAATTGTTAAACAAATTGAAGTTTAGGGGACATGTTCTGAAATGTTATTTTAAATGTGAAACTTCTATGAAATTAGATGAAATTATGACGGTCACTCGGTCAGTGAGATATAATTAAAAAAATAATTAAGATTGACGGAAAAAGATCGTTACAAATAGCGACCGAGACGTAAAACGAATGTAACGAACTTAGAATTAGACTGAAAATGAATGAGACTAATCACGAATGTGACCAATAACGAATGCATAAAAAAAACTGAGACGAATAAGTGAATGAGACCAAAATCGAAAGGGAATAATTAAGAATGAGTCATAGGAAGACCGTGACGAAAAACGAAAAAGACTTATTAAGAAAGAGACAGGTTACATAATTGGACTTGAGACGATAGAGACATATAGCGATCGAGACGAATAAAGAATGCGTGACGAACACTGAATGAGACGGACATAAGAAATAATCGAAAAACGAATGGGACGAATTAAGCTGATACCAAACATTTAAACTATGAACATTAAACTACATGGACTTCTCGTCGTCTTAAAGTCGTTGAAGCTCACACTAATCCCGTCTGTCTTGTTTGATTTTTGCGATTCAATTTGACTAGACGAGAAGTCCATGGAATTTCGTGTTCCCGTTTAAAACTAAACCAGATGTTGCCAGCATTAAAAGTAAAATAGATCCCTTGAGCAAATCACATCGAAAACTTTTCCTATATTTATCATGAATGTGAATATATTTGTATGAATTACCACGAATGTCTTTAGGGGTAGGTAAATGCGGTGATTGTTTACCTGTATCTATAAATATATTGACTACTTTCTATTTGCTTCGATACCTCGTGACCTGGAAAAAAGAAAATATAGGTTAGATTATCAGTATTGTCTAAAAATAATGATAACTAAAAAAACATGTTACAGAGAAAAAAACGCGTCTGAGAAAAACATTAAAAAGAAACAAGTTCCAGCATTTCGATTTTCAAATGTTTTACATGTGATTTGGTCTCGCAAATCAAATCTTGAAAAGTAGTTTCGACCAGGGATCAGATACCGGTTTTTTATCCATACAAAAGAACTGTTTTAATTTTATACTTCGGTATATATTCTTTTTATTAATAGAGTAATTTAAAAATACAATATTGTTAATGACATAAAATATCGACTACTACATAAAGAGTATAAAATATTGGGCTATTTCGTGGTTTTTCAAAATAAGGTGCATTCCACGAAAAAGTCCACCGATGTCCCGTACGAAACGGTTTTTCTCAAAATTGTGGGTTTATCGAAGTTCTTTTCCGTGTCTAGAGGAGTCAAAAATTGCTCAAAAATATATATAATAATTAATAACTCTGACGAAAACTCAAATTATCGAAATATGCACGCGCTTGTACGGGACAGCCCATGGAATGCTCCATAACGGGTTCCGGCTTATGGTACGGTTACAGTTTTTTTTTTATGCTATAGGTGGCAAACGAACAGACGAATCGCCTGATGGAAAGCGATTAACGTCGCCCATGGACACCCGCAACACCAGAGGCGTCGCAAATGCGTTGCCGGCCTTTAAGGTGGGAGTACGCTCTTTTCTTGAAGGTTTGAAGGTCGTATCGGTCCGGAAACACCGCTTGTGACAGTTCGTTCCAAAGTTTAGCTGTGCGAGGCAGGAAGTTACGAGAAAAGCGCACAGTTGAGGACCGCCAACCATCTAAATGGTGAGAATGAATACATTGTCGCGTAGGGCGGTGGCGGAAAGAAGCGGCAGGTATTTGTACCACTAGCGTCAGTACCGACCTGTTCACATGGACAGATATCCGCGAGCGGCGGAACGGCGGCGGGCCACGAGATACGCGATCAGCACGACGACCACCATCCCGCCGAGAGCGCAGCCTACAGCGATCGGCACCGCGTCCGGAATGTCACCGCTGGAGCAGTCGCGAGCTGGAAAATTAAAAAAAACATATAAGATAAGATAAGATAAGATAAATTTTTATTTCATAAAATCTTATGCTAGTAGTACATATAAAGCGGTAATAAAATTAATATACTATAGTCGCATATAACTACCTTAATCTAATTTTACAAATTAACGTAGATCCTGTAATACATGACTGAATTATTTAGTACCATTATTCACATAATCTTTTAATCCAAAAATACGTAGTGATCTATACCTAAACTAAGTAAATATTTACTTGTGACTTAGGTATACTATGTTTAGTAGGTCAAACAGTCGCAGCGGAATGCTTACAACATCATTTTTATCACAACAAACAATAAAACGTAGGTAAAAAGGTCAATGTAAAATATTCCATTTATGATAAAAACAGCTAGTGACATGACTTATAAAATATATTCTATTAAACTATACGTAACTTAAAGTGATAGTAGTGTATTGCTATTAACTATACTTATGTAGTAAAGTTTAATACTATTTTTATCAATAAAACTATAATACCTATAACACATAAAGCAAAAATCTATGCATAACTAAAGATAAAATTTTAATCTAGTATAAGTAAGTAAACTGTAAGGTATCTAGTAACCACTATGAAACTACTTCTAATAATCTTTCTGTGTCCTCGTATGCTTTCCCAGTGAGCCAAGATTTAATTACTTTTAGGCATATTTTACTGGGGATCGGATGGATATGAAGGAAAGCCAGGCAAAAAACATAATGTACCGAAAATTATTTGTGTAAGATATCCCAAGATATTTAGATATTTATTTATTTGTCATGTAGAATAGCTTAAACTAAAAGTTTATTCAGATAAAGCACACATTACAGATAAGCAAAAGTATAGTTGCCGATTTCTAAGAATGAACTTTTGACAGTTAGGCCCGTCTCTCACGAGTCGACTCTCAAGAGATTTGCGTTTCATACCCGTATCCTACGCGTCGCTTGTGAGTAGCCGCCATATTGATTCACTACCTTGGGCACACGACGAGACGCGTCGACGACGCGTTTGGTTTGATATCAGTCGCTCGCTACTGTCGTGGCGTGGCTGGTCGCACGCTACTCGAGTCGCATACGCGTTGCAGACGAAATGGCGGCGGCGGAACTTTTTAATGTTCATTTCGTATGGGAAATGGTAAAATATGCATGTTTATACAATTATAAGCTGCCAGAGTATGTCAGGAAAGAGTATGTAACAGAAAAGGCGTGGATTGAGATAGGAAAAAAAACTTATTTTATTAAAAGGTATACGGATGCACCCAGAATCGTTTTTTATATGTTCGCTTGTTTTGTAATAAATATATAGCAAAATATTGTCTTCATCACTCGATCACTCGTTACTAGACATTGTCGCACGAATGTGTTCCGCAACTGATGCAAAATAGTCTCTTTAGCGTAGCACCGTGTGCGCAAACGAGTAGCATACCGGTAGGCGGCCATGGTTTGCGTCACAGTCGCGTAGCATTTGAATAGCCTCGTGAGAGACGGGCCTTATAGATTAATCCTTATTAATATCCCTCATATTATAGACTCACGATTTTTCCGTCATATATATAAGGCTGATTTCTAAACTGTCAAATGTTCATTCTTATAAATGGGCAACTATAAATACATAACAGTGTAAACATTGTCTGGGTTACATATGGGTAATATAAAACAGGGTTTTTAGTACAGATGGTGCCTTTTTTAGGCTCTAGTGCGAGAAGTGTGTCATTTTACGTCAGGTCCAAAACTTCGGAGGGCCATCTGCACTAAAAAACGTCGTACGAGACACGTGCAAAAACGAAATTCGTAACTCGTGTCGATTTAAAACACTCCCTGTCGGTCGTGTATTAAAACATCGCCACTCGTTTCGAATTTCATGTTTTTCGCACTTGTGTCGTAATGTACTAATTTAGGGTATTCGAGCGTTTAGGCACTTTTTTAATAGTTTTAAGTATGTTTTTAAGAAACCTATAAGAAATATTTGGTTTGTAAGTCCCGTTACTGTATCTGTTATGATGCTTTGTGTAAATTAACGTAATATATTATGGTGTTACGTAGGATGCCCTGAAAATTTCGGGAATTTAATACTTAGGAACGTATATTTGACATGTGTTATACCACTTTCTTACAAGCATAGTCTCATTATTCGAAAACACTGGCCACTTAGAAAAAAAAAACAATGTCCGATTTTCAATTGTTTTTTAAAGTCGTTGAGTCGCTGGTGAAAATGGAGCTGTCCCGCGAAAGTTTTAGAGCAATGATTTATTATGACTTTAAAAGTGGATTAACACAACAACAATGTGGAGACCGATTAACTATTGCTTTTAGTAGTGAAGCACCTTCAAAGACGACCATACACAGGTGGTATTCGGAATTCCAACGTGGCCGTGTGTCTCTTGCGGATGACGTACGTGAGGGTCGACCGAAAACGGTCGAACGTACGTCATCCGCAACATCGATGTTGTTCGCCAACTGATAAAGGAAGATAGGCATGTTACATATCGGGAGATTCAGGAGACTTTAGGCATTGGAATGAGTCAGGTACAAGTTATTTTACAACAAGAGTTGGGCGTGCGGAAGTTATTTTCCCGGTGGATTCCTCACTTGTTATCTGACGACCAGAAAACGGTACGTGTCAATTGGTGCCGCAAAACTTTAAAAAGATTTAATGGAGGAAGCTCAAATGCCGTTTTTAGTATTGTGTCAGGTGACGAATCATGGATTTACGCATATGAGCCTGAATCGAAAAACCAATCTCGAGTTTGGGTTTACGAAGACGAACCGAAGCCGACAAAAGTTGTTCGTTCTCGCAGCACGATCAAAAAAATGGTAGCCACGTTTGTCTCCAAATCGGGTCACGTGGCGACTATCGCTCTTGAAGATCGAAGAACTGTCAATGCCGATTGGTATATAGGCGTTTGTTTACCGATTGTTTTTGCTGAACTGCGAAAAACTAACCCTAACCGCCGTATTATACTACACCATGATAATGCCAGCCCTCACACCGCTCAGAAAACAGACGACTATCTGAAGGGCGAAAACGTCGAATTACTGGACCATCCTCCGTACAGCCCCGACCTAAGTCCCAACGATTTTTTTACTTTCCCGAAAATAAAGAATCGGTTGCGTGGTCAGCGTTTTCAGACCGCGGAAGAAGCAGTCGACGCTTATAAAATGGCCATTTTGTCAACCCCCACTTCAGACTTCAATAACTGTTTTAAAAACTGGTTTCAGAGAATGAAAAAGTGTATTAAACACAAAGGAGAATACTTTGAAAAACAATAAAAGTACTTTTATTTCATTAAAATGCGTATTTTTTCCGATTCCCGAAACTTTCAGGGCAACCTACGTACTGATTTAATAGTTATATAGTATTTGTTCTAAATGTAGGTATATCATCATAAAAAACCTATGAGGCCCTTTGTGACAAAGTATTTAGTAACCGCGATACACAAGTGACGCACAGTCAGATATCAAATTGCAAAACATTCCAACAGACGCGTATACATACATATATGCATGTTTCGATAACGTTGTAACCACATGAACATGACATAGTGGGTAAAATAATTAATAACAAAAACGTAATATTCATTATGATTGTCGCTATTTAACCGTTTCAGTGCGGATGACACGCCAGGCGTGTCATGAATGTTTTTAACGAATGGCGTATGACACGATAGGCGTGTTACCATATTCCATGGCGTAAGGCACGCTTGGCGTATCATGAAAAAATTGTTCGCCGCCATATAGATAGAAGTTTTTGAAAATGGAACACTCAACGACTCGGTTAAGTAAATACTAATAATAAAACCACAGATAATCAATTAAAAACAAATTCTATCATATACCTAGTCCAAGTTTGCACTAAGCACTATTCTGATACTTGACACAAATCATATCAAATGCGTGTGCTAGAAAAAGTTGCACGTATCATTTCAGACTTTGTCACAGTGACAATCTATATGAAAGTAACTAGGAATAGAAAATAATTTTCCTCTCAGATCGAGTTAATATGAAATGGCATAAAATCCATTTCCTAGAGTGTTGCTTGAGTAAATCCATTTACTCAAGCAATTGGAACATTTGGAGATTTATTTTATACAATAATATTGCTATTAATAGTTTGAGCATTTTTTGGGACCAACAAACAAAGTAACTTCATTTCTTTTGCAATTCTAGAAAAACGCGGTATTAAGTACCTCTTTTTGTCTTTAATATTCTATTATTGAAACAACGACACTCGTACATCCACTAAAAGCTATAGTTCAGTAAAAATAATCATCCTTCTGTTTGAACTATTAAATGATGGAAGAGTATTTGTTGATTTCCCTTGGTTTATAAATAAAATGACAATAACAATTAGTTGCTTGACCCGACTCTGATAATTAATTGTCAATATAAAAAGACAGACGCTAAAACCCGGTCATGCCAAATCGATGGCAAAGGTAATTTCAGGGATTGAAGTGTCACTGACAATCGGAATTCGTCAACTCCTAAATATTACATTTTTATCCTCTAGGATAACGATATAATATAAATGAATAATATAATGCAATATTCAGGAGTTGATTAATAAATAACAATATTCGTAACATATGGGTTTAGGAGTATTTGATGAGCTAGAACAGAAAATAAAGATATTATTTCGAATAATTATTATTGAAGGCGACTTTTCGTATCTTCCGGCTAAAAATGTAGTTTTCGAAAAGGAAAATAACTTAGTGTATAAGGTATAACCTGATACATGTATACGATACATTTTTCTCCCAAAAAAAGTTACAACTGGAAATAAGCCCTTTTGAAAAGACACTCCTCATACCTGTATACTAATGCAATTATATTATAAATAGTCACAAACTTGGTAGGTCCCACCAACATGAATGCCTTTGCTTTTTTTATCAATCGCTTATTGAAGAGGCATACAAGTTTTTAGGTTTGTTTACATTTTTTTGTTTTCTCCTTACGAATGGTATACCTATATCCACTACAGTTCGTAGTAAAGCTTTAAAAGCGATGGACCATAATATTATTGACAGGTGGTAAAGGCAAAATTTCATGTTTAGCAAATTATTTATATCTCTAACAAATTATATTTGTACCTCGAAGACCTCGATAGTATGCGGCGTAACATATGAGGATTCTTTCGATATATATTTTTGCACTTGACTGTACCATCACCATCAGTGAAAAATAGATTGATTTGTATTAACGGTTGATAGCGAGCGTGACTCGATCGTATGGCTATCGTGTTATCACGACGGTCGACACTGATACCGCGCGCGTTGTACGAGAGAAATTAATTATATATAGGCGTTTGATAAAAACGTGCTGATTAGCGCTAAAATCACGTATAATTATCAGTCTGTCGAAGAGGTTATTTTGAGCGAATACATTTAAAAATTTTTGGGCGAATATTTTTTGCCGTGTGGTGACGGCAGTAAGAACACATTTGTCACCACACCGACTCCTGCGGGTGTCGTAAGAGTCGACTAAGGGATTAAAGTGTCACTGACCATTCTACAAGATTGATGATGGGCAGCAGCGTCATCATAGTGGACACATTACATGCACTACATGCATGTTTGCATAATTTAAGTAACATAATTTTGAATAAAACCCGCGTGACTCAGGCGACCGTAACCATGGCAATAACAGACAGAAAAAAGTTGATTCACCCACCTGGGTGAATCAACTTTTTTCTGTCTGTTATTGCCATGGTGTACATACCTATGTACAGCAGTTTAGTTTCCAAAACTAATAGTTTCACAGCGTAGGATATTACAGGGTTTAGCTCTCCCACAACGCATACACGAAATATACTCCTAATGAGCAGTTAAAAATAAAATACTTCCTCATGTAGAATTGTTTAAACACAAATCATAATGCCAGTATCGTTATCGTATTTGATATGTTCAGAATAATTAAAAATAACGTTCAGATTTATCTCAAAATAAATAAACTGTAAGCATAGCAGTGGTAAACATCTAACTTCTAAAATTAGCTGATCGATAGCGTGTATAAAATTGTAATTTTGAAGTAAAAGTAACATAAAACGAAACCTTACTAACGTACTATAGATCAAACGAGGAGTGTCTTTTCAAAAGGACTTATTTCCACTTTCAACTTTTTTAAAGTATGAATGTAGTTTTGCTAAGAGTAGAGAAATATGTATATGTTTTGAATTTCAAGCTCTAATAAGTCTCTTCTTGTCTTCTAAAATGTTATAATTTCAAAGTCCGTATTAAAAGGGTCTATTTCTCCCTTATAGCAAGAGAAAGCTATGAGGTGTTAGAAGTGTACGAACAAAAGATACGCACTTCCGTGTAAATAAAAGAGAAACGGGGATACTCGCCCGGCTATCAGCTATGCTATTCTCTTATTTACACATTCGACGCTGCGTTCGTTAACGAGTTCGACGTCGAGACAGCCTTGTCTAAAATCCTAGCTGTTTTATTTGACATTAGGAATCGAGGCTGTGAGCGAGGTTGTGGGCGAGTTCGTCGCTGTTTTTCGTTAAGAGAATACGAAGTTCGTACATTAAACGTCAAACTCTCGACGCAGTGTAGTTCCAGCTCACGCCGCATTCGTCGCCGAGCACCAGTGTCGTTTAAAGTACATAAGTGAATACCATTTTTAGGCTCGACGCTGCCGCAGCGCTGACACAGCGCTGACAGCAAGGCGGTTTTCTTAGTGAATAACACTGCAACTATCACCGCCGGGCGAGTATCGCCGTGTCTCTTTTTTTTACCCGGGAGTGCGTATCTTTTGTTCGTGTTTATAGCCCATAGTTCATAGCTTAGTAGCTCTATCGTTATGGCAATAAAGGCGTGTTCAGATATTTTTGAACGCTCCGGACGGTTCGATATATCTGATGGCGAATGTACCTGGGATAGGTAGTTAGTTACCTCCCAGTAACAAGGTTTACAATAGGGATGATGACTGTAGTTGAAATAAATTATTTAACATTATGCACGACGCAATACACGAAGAAATTATTACTAAGATGTACATTACAGTAACTTTTGTACAGAACTACTATTTAATAAATTGAAAAGAACTTAAAAGGGTAGGTCATTTGGCAGTACTCAAACGTGACGTCACTTTTGAGTATTTCATATAAAATTCCGTAGTGGTGATCGTTTTGACAGTTCGAAAAAAGATGCTGATTTGACTTGCCAGTTGTACAAGTCCAACTAGGGTCGCGTTTTATAAAGTTACAATTTTGCTGTTTGCCTCTCTTTCTAGCCAATATGTGCGTGCGTTAGAGACACAAACCGCGAAATTGTAAAATGTAACTTTACAAAACGTGACCCTGTCTTCAATCAGTTTTACAACCGTCGGCCAGTTGTAAGTGTCTGAGCGAATGTAATGTTTATGGCCACTTATCCAATCAATATTATATGCAAGTGCATGCAGGCGAACATCAATTGATAAATGGGTGAATCAACTTTTTACTGTCTGTTATTGCCATGGTTACTGTCACCTGTGTTACGCTGGTTTTATGCAAACTTATGCTACTTAAACTCATCATCATCACATCAGCCGAAAGGCTTTGATGGCAGACGCGCCTTTAATTCGTTTGCCTAGCGTGGCGATTATGGGTATTTACCTCCTAATGGGACCATTAGGGCTTGCAATTCCGGATTTTTGTGTATGAGTAATATCGATATTGCGCATAAAAAATCCGGAATTGCAAGCCCTAATAAGCATAGTTAATCTTAGGAGGCCTACGTCCGGCAATTTACCAACAACTGTTTGACGTAAAGTTATGCACCCATAATTGGCTATGTAAAGTTTTCTGAAGGCATGAAAATTATATTTTTCTCTGATAGCCGTTGTTTTAAGGTTCAAGAAAATGCGGCTCTTTTATTTTTATGTCCTATAATTTGTTAACAATCTTTTTTTAAGTGAGTGAAATGACATTTGTTCAGTTTTATGGCTGAACAGAGCCTAATGCTTTCGTCTGCAACAAGTACAATGAAATAGAATAAATATATACATAATGACACGAATGACAGCTTGACCTTGATAGATTTTTTTTTCTATTTCATTGTACTGATTGCGGACGAACGCATTAGGCTCTATTCATCCATAAAACTTCGCAAACGTCACCTCACTCACTTAAAAAAAGATTATTAATAATAAATAGGAAATGAAAATAAAAGAGCCGCATTTTCTTGAACCTTAAGATGGGGGCTATCATAGAAAAATATAATATTCATATCCCCAGAAAACTTTACATAGCCAATTCTTACATCAAAATAGGGGGAAAAATTCGTATTTATCTATCACTTACCAGCACTGAATCCCTTGCCGGCTTCACTCCTGAAGGCCTCCTCCTGCAGCTTGGTCAGCGTTAGAGTGCCAGCAATGGACAGCTGGCTGTTGTCAGAGTTCATCTTGAGTTCCGTAGGGGTGGTGCAACGGTAGGAGGTAGCGAGAGGGGTCTGCCATTCCGATGTGTTGTTGTGGGTGAGGTTGATGGTATCTATATTGGCTGTGGGAGAAAGATTGTTGTTAGTATGATTTACCTCATCATCATCAGCCTATGATAGTCCACTGCTGGACGTAGGCCTCTCCTATTAACTATGCATATAGACGCATTAGGAGGTAAATGCCCATAATCGCCACGCTGGGCAAGCGAATTGGCGAACGCAGTAATGTGTCCACTATGATGACGCTGTTGCCCATCATCCATCTTTTATCAAATAATGGTCAGTGACACTTCAATCCCTTAGTCGACTCTTACGACACCCGCAGGAGGAGTTGGGGTGGTGACAAATGATTCTTACTGCCGTCACCACACGGCCAATGATAATTTACCTAACACAGGATATTTACTAGAGTGGTCCTTATTTTTGCAATTTTGTAGGATGTTCACCAATAAAGGAGCTCTTTGCCCTACCGATTGCAACTTTCTATTGGACATTCTATTTTGTTATTTGATAAATAAACCATGTCTTTTTTTTCAATTATTATAAACAAATTTAGGGGTCGCTACCGAAGTAATAAAAAACCGACTAATGATTTTGCCTTTCGTGAAATTCGATTCAAACATCCTACAAAATTGCAAAAATAAGGACCACCCTAATATTTACCATGTATGTTTGCCCTGTGATGACGGCAGTATGAATGAATACATTTTGTAT
This sequence comes from Thaumatotibia leucotreta, assembly GCA_025490895.1. Taxonomy (NCBI): domain Eukaryota; kingdom Metazoa; phylum Arthropoda; class Insecta; order Lepidoptera; family Tortricidae; genus Thaumatotibia; species Thaumatotibia leucotreta. The sequence continues at coordinate 178,191 of JALPQI010000879.1, read as the reverse complement.
TGTATTCTGGCCATTTTGCCGCAACTGGACTTCAAATATGCCTATTTTGCGAGGTCCCGACTCTGGCCCAGTACTTAGTGGGGACTTCACATCACTCTAAGATTTCTTCTCAGATACATGCAGGTTTCCTCACGATGTTTTCCTTCACCGTAAAGCACTTTTGATTATCAAATGACATTTCGTACATAAGTTTTTGATAAACTCATTGGTACGTGTTGGGGATTGAACCCACGATCGCTGCGTAGCAGCCGTGCGTTTTAATTAAGCGCTTTTGAATAAATTTGTCAATGCCCCAACTCTTCTCGCGGGTATCGTAAGAGTTGACTAAGGGAAGTATCACTGACCATTCTTTGATAGAAGATTGATGATGGGCAGCATAGTGGATAAATTACTGCGATCGCCAATCCGCTTGCCCAGCGTAGCAATTATGGGCATTTACCTCGTAATGCGTCCAAACGCATAGGTCATGTCATGAGAGAGGCTTTTGTGCAGCAGGGCACAGACACTGGCTGATGATGAAAGTATTTTAGAGCGGGTGTTTTAACCTTAAGCATTTATTTATCACCCTTTTATTTATTATTTGTCGGCGTTTATCACAAACCAACAAAGCTCCGACTGTTAGTTTGTCTATATGATAAGATTACCACAAAGCGAATGTATAACACAAACAAATACTGTGGACGCTTCCGTCGGACACAATTATCTGATAATCCTGTATCTGATGTGCCAAGTTGTTTCGTCTGGTGGTGGCGACAATTTCATTTCCACAATTTGCAGATATTTATCGTCCCGTCATTAGTATCCGGGTGGTTTAGTGAGAAGGAATAAGCAGTCTCGATGTATATAAATAAATAAATAAATTATCATGCGATTGATGCGTACCTATACTACAGACTGTGTTAGTCGTGATCTATGTAGCGATGAAAATGTCGAAAAATGAAATGTTTTTTTTCGGGAATTTATGAATATAATCATTGTCACTATCACTGTCATTCCTTCCGCCTATTTCAAGTGACGTTTCCTCTCGATGACATCGCTTTCCCCTTTTGTAAGTGAAAATTACAGCTCATTACTAGACCCCGGTATCGGAGGTGCAAAATGATAGCTGTCAAGTTCTTACTTAGGGATAGGTAAACATTTTGTGATGTCGATATCGATATTCGATTTTTTGTACAATTATTTTTTTTTATGTACAAGGACCATTTATTTGTATCCTTTTTTTTTGGGATCTATGATAATAATTAACATTTAATATATAAATCATTACTATTACAATACAAATCTCTGGTTGCTATTACATTTATTATGTTTCGAGTTGCACAACATTGAATAAAAACTTTTGAGATATTAAATACTTATAATAAATTATTTATGTCAATATATAGTCGAAGTCATCTTACAACGATGTCTTCGATTATTTAGCCGTGTTTACGAGTCTATTCGCCTAAAATATTTTATACAATAGAAAGTGGAGTCACTTCTTGCTGAACACCCTGAACTTCAAAAATGAATGAAAAACATTTAATATACAATTTGCAGAATACACATAATTTCCAGATGTTGGAATATAAAAAAGCACATGGAGTCGAATTGCCATCAAGAGAAAATCAATAACGTATGTTTTACTAATATTGATTATTTAATAAAGGATAGTCCATTCCAATATTTGTAATCTTGCATATCTTGCATTGCAACTCAATCTTGTGTGAAAACACTCATAAAAAAAGAAAAAATAATAAAACCAATTAAAGTGTAACCGAGATCTGCTTAATTTTTCGTCAGTTGTAACATACTTTGGACCAAATTCGAAAACCCAAACTTCAGAAGGTTCATCGACAATTGCCTCAATAAAAAGTATGGCGATGTTACATAAGATTAAATAAATATTTTGTTGATTTTGTAATTATGTAGTCCTAGTTTACATCGTAAATTAAAGTAAAGGTGCGTTTAATTAAAGTCTTAGCTTATTATTATGGTAAGGAAAAATTATCGATATGTAACTTTAATTATCGACATCACAAATATTTTTACCCCATCCCTAAGAACTTGACAGCTACCATTTTGCACCTCCGATACCGGGGTCTACTCATTACACCGAAAAAAACGTTCAATCTCTCGAGCTATTCTTCGTGAAAATAGCTGTCAGAGTGGTTGCTGACATCCGTAACGTTCGTTCAATATGTTTAATACTATGGAAACACAATAAATACTCTAATGTTAGGGAAGATAGACGCCACAAGCGAAGCGTTCAACCTCTCAAGCTGATAAGACTTCGTAGTGTCATTCTTCATGAACAAAACTGTCACAGTATGGTTGCTGACATCAGTGGCGTTCCAATCAGTGATTTACCACTTTGACTCATAAGTAGTCTTCAAAGACAATAATAAAGCATGAAATACTTACTAATGTTAGGGAAGATAGACGCCACAAGCGAAGCGTTCAACCTCTCAAGCTGATAAGACTTCGTAGTGTCATTCTTCATAAACAAAACTGTCAGAGTATGGTTGCTGACGTCATTGGCGTTCCGACTAATAGTCAGCCATTAAAGACAATAATAAAGCGTGAAATACTTACTAATATTAGGGAAGATAGACGCCACAAGCGAGGCGTTCAACCTCTCAAGCTGATAAGACTTCGTAGTGTCATTTTTCATGAACAAAACTGTCAGAGTATGGTTGCTGACGTCAGTGGCGATCCAACAAATAGTCAGCCATTAAAGACAATAATAAAGCGTGAAATACTTACTAATGTTAGGGAAGATGGACGCCACAAGCGAAGCGTTCAACCTCTCAAGCTGATAAGACTTCGTAGTGTCATTCTTCATGAACAAAACTGTCAGAGTATGGTTGCTGACGTCAGTGGCGTTCCAACTAAGGGTGAGCCATTGCTCGTTGCCGTCGCAGTTGCCGGAGACGACGGTGGCGTTGGCGGGCACGTTCAGGATCACGTGAACCAGCTCGGAGGAGGAGGCTGGAAGAGAGGTGTTGATTAGTTTGATTGTACAGTTTGGCCAGGATATCTCTTTCGCGAATAGCCATATAACCTCCTGCCTTCCTGAGGCCTATTAAAAGATCTCCTTGAACAAAATAAATTCTATTCTATTTCCTGCATTATTAATTCAAAATTCACTGGCAAATTTAATTGTCTGGGCGGCAGGAGGATAAGAGAAACTTCCGAAATCAGTCTTCCGTTATTGAAATAATATTACATTAAAATAACACTCTTAGGGTCATCTCTAGTGACAACACTTGCCGAGACGTCAATGACGAAAAAAAACGCCGTAAAAACGCTGAATATTAGCTAATACTTATCGGCTTCCTAAGTTAGGAGATATTTATGAATAAGTGGGTTAGGGTTTTCAGATTTTTATCAAGCCTATATAATACGAAGCAGCAGGGTCAAAATTCTTTTCGTTATCTTGTTTCATACCACTTTGTCACGTTTTTTTTTTTTTTTTAAATACCACGTCGGTGGCAAACAAGCATACGGCCCGCCTGATGGAAAGCAGTCACCGTAGCCTATGGGCGCTTGCAACCCCAGGGGTGTCACATGCGCGTTGCCGACCCAATAAGAACTTGTACACTCCTCTTTTGAAGAACCCCATACTGTAGTCCAACGGGAAAACCTCGGCAGGGAGCTCATTCCACAGACGGACCGTCCGCGGGAGGAAGTTCCTCTGAAACCGCACGGTGCGCGACCATTTAGGTTGCAAGGTGTGAGGATGAGCGCCCAGTCGGTGGCGAGCGGTGCGATGATGAAAAGTGGACGTTGGCATCATGTCGAACAGTTCTTCAGAGCACAACCCATTGTACAGACGATAGAACACACATAAGGAGGCGAAGTCTCTCCTTAGACTTAAGGGTTCAATACCGCCCGTGAGTCTGGGATCGTCGACTATTCGGACAGCTCGTCTCTGAACCGAGTCAAAGGGTGCAAGCTGGTATACAGGTGCTCCTGCCCAGAGGTGACAGCAATACTCCATATGGGGTCTGACTTGCGACTTATATAACAGAAGTCTTTGCCCCGGAGTAAAGTATCCCCTCGCTTTATTGAGCACCCCGAGCTTTTTGGATGCCAGCGTAGCTTTTCCCTCTAGGTGACATCGGAATTGGACGTCGTTGGAAATGTCGACTCCGAGGATCCCAATACTCCCTGACATGGTAAGAGCTGTGTCTTGGAACTTTGGAGCCACAGTAAATGGGGTTTTTTTAGCGGTAAACGCGCAAACTTGTGTCTTTGTGGGGTTGAACCTGACTAGGTTATCCCGACCCCATAACGAGACTCTAGATAAAGTGTTCTCGATGTCAGACACAAGTTTTCCGCGACTTTCCAGTACCACAGAGCGAGGGATATTAGCACGGCCTGTGTAAAAAGTATCCCCAGTACTGTCATCCGCATAGCAATGGAGGTCGCCGATAGACAACATGTCATTGATATGCAGAAGGAACAGCGTTGGGGATAGCACAGAGCCTTGCGGGACGCCAGCGTTTATGTCCATGCTATCAGAGCAGCTACCGTCTACTACGGCACGAATGCGTCTGCCGGACAAAAAGCTAGCAATCCATCTGCATAATCCCTCGGGCATCGGTCCATAAGATGGCAACTTCGACAAAAGGCCCCTATGCCAGACCCGATCGAACGCCTTCGCTATATCTAGGCTGACTGCCAAAGCCTCGCCTTGACTCTCAATGGCTGATGCCCAGCGGTGAGTGAGGTACACTAGAAGATCACCGGTAGAGCGACCGTGGCGAAAGCCATACTGGCGGTCGCTTATAAGATCGTGTTCTTCTAGGTAACCAAGGAGCTTAGCGTTAACTATACGCTCCATGACCTTAGAGAGAAGGGAGGTGATAGCGATAGGCCTATAATTCGATGGATCCGATCTGTCACCCTTTTTTGAAACAGGGTGCACAAGGGCCGTCTTCCACGAAGATGGAACTTCCCGTTTGATACTGGAAAGAGCGAAGAGACGCGTTAACACAGGACACAACTCAGGAGCACAACGTTTAAGCACCACTGCAGTTATGCCGTCTGGCCCGCTCGACTTGTGAACGTTTAACGACAGCAACTCCCGCCGAACATCTTTCTGGGAGATGCGAATTTCTGGCATGGAGTGTGCGCACCGCGGTATGGTAGGCGGTATAATGCTGCCGTCATCGCTGACAGTCGAGTTCGAGGCAAAAAGAGCACCTAGAAGATCGGCTTTCTCTTTTGCACTATGGACCAGATTACCGTCAGCATTTCGCAGTGGTGGCAGGGACGACCAACAAAAGTTTCCCTCGGCAGCTTTGGCAAGTGACCAGAAGGCCCTACTCCCGGAAGGGTGGCCTGCAAGCTTCTCGCCAAATCTGCCGACAAAATCAAATTTTGCTCTGGCAACAGCTCTTTTGCAGGACCTCGAGGCAGCATTCAGTCTGCGTTTCGCATCAGAGACGTTCGGATCCTTATCAGTTACGGCCTTGGTCCAAGCCCTGTAAGCAGCCTGCTTTTGAACCGCAGCTTCTTTACAGGGCCGGTTAAACCAAGGTCGCTTCTTTGCTCCTGTAGCGATTAGTGAGTTGGGAATGAAACAGTGCATTCCCAGCTGTATCGTCTCGGCGACATTAGTCGCACAGGAGTCAGGATCATCCGATGCGAAACAGAGCTGCCTCCAAGGGTACGAAGCGTAGAATTCACGCAATCCGTCCCAATCTGCTGACCCGTACTGCCAAACGCGACGAGTAGTAGTAGGTCGCGGTGGTTCTCGCTGCGCGCAAGGCGAATTTGTCCGGATAAGGCAGTGATCGGACGAGCCGAGAGGTGCATTTACTGCGATGGTGTATCCGTCCGGATGCGTGGTCAACAGAAGGTCAAGCAAGGAGCTCGTATGGTCCTCGATATCTGGTATTCTCGTGGGAGAACGTACCAGTTGTGAGAGCCCATAGGCCAGAGAAAATTCGTGAGCAGACCTTCCCGCAAAGTCGGTGGACCGGGAGCCCAGCCACTCAACGTGGTGGGCATTAAAGTCCCCCAAAATCACCAGCTCCGCGGATGGGTACTGCTCAAGCACTCTGTCGGATGTCGACTGTATGTGCTCGAAGAGTCGGGTTGTCTCTGTGTTGCCACTGTGAGACCTGTAAAGGCACGCGTAGACTCTGGTGTGGCCGCCGTAGTCCACACGCACCCACAAAACTGACAGGTCCCTGTCTTCAAAGGCAAGAAGACGACGACAGCATACATCCTGCCGGGCGTACATACATACACCGGCGTGTCTCACGAACTTATGTTCGAGTGTATAGCCGGGGTACAATAGGTACGATATATCCGCCGGGCAGGATATTTGCGTCTCCGTGAGGAAAAGTATGGTCGGCTGCGCAGTTTCCAGGTGGCAGTGGACTGCGTTTAGGTTAGAGTGGATACCCCTGATGTTGCAGTAGTCCACTTGTGTGGATGGAGATGCCGCTGATAGTCCAAACTTTTTCTGTTTTCGCGCCATTATAGTGGGTGTACTTAATCCTAAGAAGGGTTCGGAGTGCCGACGACTCAAGGGACAAACAAACGGAACAAATCTGGCAGGGGACAGCGCAGGTAGTGCGGTCTGCAGGCACGGCGTACGGAAGGGCCCCCGGTCCCCCCCTGTGGCAGCGGCCGGGTCCACTCCGGTCTCCTCCTCCGGCACGGCCACTACTCCAGGGATTTTGCGCAGGTTGGCGGTTCAGCCTCCCAGGGCGGAGATTACGTGGTTCCTGGGTTCGGGAACCCTACTGACCTACGGGCGGCCAGCGGTCAGCCGTTTCACCGGGTCTCCCTGATAGCCGCACCTGCATGCCGCGCCAACACAAGCCGAAGCCAGTATTGTCAGTTCCGTAGGTCCCCCCGTCGGCAGCACTCCGCACCCTCGTTGAGCCTGGCTACCTTACTCACCAGCAGGAACACAACACTATGTGTAGGGGATAGTGTTATTTGGCTGCGGTTTTCTGTAAGGCGGAGGTACTTCCCCAGTTGGGCTCTGCTCTAGATAAGAGCGAGATGGCATCCGCTGTGCTGTGCCCTACCACACAAAGCGGGATGTCATTCAGGAGTTGCTATCTCGAGCCAGTATTAAAAAACAATTTGGTGCACTTGTTTTTCTTTTTCACGCTAGATTTTAATCCATACATCAGAAATTGAAAACAAAACATCATCTCATACAAAAATCACCACTGCGTCACGTTTTTTAGGGACAGAAATTAAGACAACGAAAATAACTTTGTCCCAGCAGCCAGATTACGAGAAAGTATCTCGTGCGAGGTAGAAGACTTACACTGTCTATCTGTATTAATTTAATAGAGATGGATAGTATTCTTGCACTAGGCGTACTGATAAAATATGCTCCATATTGTTTGTTTAGATCAAGGCAGTGAACGACAGTTATTGTACTTAATACCTAACCTTTTAATGGGTGGATGGGTACGCCGTACTCGAAATACTCGAATGTGAGTATTCATGTTTATTATCATAACACATTTTGAGACAAAATATTTGTTATGATATTTAGCAGTTTATTATAATTCAACAAAGATATCTGCTAAACACAGCGTTAATATTATGGTGTCGTGTTCATGATTGATATGGATGGAACTACGTCATATTCAAATATGGAATCTCAATATCGTTGTTTCTCCAATAAATAAAATATACGGATGATATGATCCATATCTTGCATCCGCACGTTCATAATTGAATTTGAAAAAAAAAACAAGTGTTCAATCGCCAACATAGTGATATAAGAAAATAAGAGTTTTTTAACCAACTTCAAAAAAACCGGCCAAGTGCGAGTCGGACTCGCGCGCGAAGGGTTCCGTACCATTATCAATTTATTATTTAAAAAATACAGTTAAATCAACCTACCTCAAAAACTATAAGAGATAATTTAATCAAACCAAAAATCATTGATAGAGTTTATTAATGTGCTTAACATATATTTTTTTTAGAATTTTATATCGCGTAGTTTAAAAAATAGAGGGGGGGGGGACACATTTTTCAGACTTTGAGAGCTGGTATCTCGAAAACGATTTGCTTAAATAAAGATAAGATTTATAAACCTTCATATCATTTTCAAAGATCTTTCTATTAATACCCCACACGCTTATATACAACTAAATTTTTTTTTCTATCCCTCAGTTATATGTATGGAGGGCCCCCACCCCAATGGTTTTTTTACAATTTAGTATCATAATCCTGTAGCGGTTCAAACAACACATATCCTTACCAAATTTCGTTACTGTAGCATTCATAGTTTCCGAGTAAATTAGCTGTGACAGACGGACAGACGGACAGACGGACAGACGGACATGACGAATCTATAAGGGTTCCGTTTTGCCATTTTGGCTACGGAACCCTAAAAAGGAATGTGTTGAAACTGTTTTTTATTGTATGCAGGTATGTCATCATTAGATACTCGTATCTCTGAGAATCGTGAAACGAATTCAAATATTTTTGAATAGTAACGAGTGACAAGTAAAAGTTAACTGACCCATTTGGCACGAAAAAATGTCTTGGTTATTATAATTTTTTAATGTATTTAAATCTATACATATCTATCTTATGATATAAATAATAAATAAATACATATCTTGGGACATCTTACACAAATCAACCTAGTCCCACGGTAAGCTCAATTAAGGCTTGTGATGTGGGTACCAGGCGACGATATATATAATAGATAGATACATATAGATACTTAAATACATATACAACCATGACCAAGGAACAAATATTTGTGATAAATAAATACACAAATACTGCCCTCGCCGGGATTCGAACCCGGATCCTCCTGCTTCGTAGGCAGGGTCACTACCAACTAGGCTACGTAGGCTGATATAATATTGATAATGTCGCTTACCCACAACACTATGATTGAATTTACCGTGGGACTAGGTCGATTTGTATGAGATTATCCCATGGTAGGAATATTAATATTATATCTATATCACATGATTTTGTAAACACGCTCTATGTTACTAGTGTTTCTTCGGTACAACGATTTGCGTAAACGTTGGATGAAAAAAAATGTTTTTACGCGAAGACAAAGAAGTTTCTCAAACATATTTTATACAATAAACTGTAGTATGTATATGTACAGAATAAAATGAACGTCATAACGCCAGGATCCTCGAGACGTCTAAGAGAAACGAATATTCAAGGGAAAATAGACTTTATTCAAAACTTCAAACTACTACAAATTCGGTGATCCGATACCAATCGGTACTAATATGAAAGATAATATGAGATCTCATTAATTTCTTAGCTGACCAAACGTTAGCGACATCTATCTCGACGCCAGCACCATCTAGTAGCAGATTCTGTAACTATATTATAGTTCTGATGCTTCCCGCTGGATGGGTTTAGTAATTCTAGGATGATCTTGTTGGTTACAACTTGCTTTTAACGTTACAATGCCATTTCACTCAGCCTTATAGAATAAACACATGCACTATAAAGTATAAACGTGCACCGTTTATGCATGTTACTGCACCCTCCTTCTAAAAGGACAGTAATATGTACATTGTGATATACATAGCGTTTTATAGCTTGTTTAGGTATACTGTCATTCGCTTAATGTACAATTCTAGAAAGACGTAGCGCGGTGTGCATTATGATGTACATAAGGCGTTTTATACCTGTGTTACATTGTTTATGTGTCTAACTTGTGTTACGGCGTGAATCATCGGCATATGGTCGTGATTGTTGTCTATTTACACAACTGGTTGGTAGTTATTGTATGAAAATTAATTATACAAGCATAATACTTGTAAATTGTAAAATATCGTACACCAATTCTAGGTTGACGTTCTCCTGTTTCGTTGTAGAATTAAAATCGTACGATTTTGAAATGAAGTCACAGCGAATATGTAGCGTAGATATTTATGATCTTTATTTTGATTACTACATATTACACAATTTCTCAGCTACAGCAAGGAAATGCCGACAGCATCCTCGATACAATGCCACAAGGGCCAATCTTAGATATAGGTTAACCTAACTAGGTTATGTAGATTAGTTATATTTAATCTATGTATATAAATTGTTGTTTTGAAAATAAATATTTAAAAAAACCTACAATCGTCATGTGTCATCTGAGCAGACTTCTATTGTCACGGCGTTAGAATATTCAGATATTTTTCGTACGTCAAGTAAATCACAGGCTGAAATAAGTCAGTGCCTAACAATGGCCCATGGAAACTGGGCCGAGTTTCTCTCGTTACTCATCTGTTATCGAGTGCATTCACTTTTCCTTTGACCGCCATTTCGAATTTAGAACCAGGATGCTATCTGCAAGTTTCGATAACTGATGTGCCAGATTCCACTTATGGTATTTTTTATTTGATTAATTTTTATTTACTTTTAATTCCTGGAGAAAGGACTATGCGTCAAAATGGACCAAAAACCAACAGAGCTGGGAGTAGTGTCATTAAAAAGGTCTGCTTGTGTACTTTATTTCATTCTATAGGTGCAAAGTTGAATTCCATTGGATATTTTTGTATGAGTAAGGCGTTATGAGGGTACTCCCTAAGTAAATCACCGTCGTCCACATCCACACACCAATCATCATAGTATTTACTCTGATCAAAATATAAATATCTCCGTTTTGCAATGGAATTGAGCATAGTGTCCATAGAATGAAATGAAATAAATGTAAATACCTATTTAATGACACCACTTTCAGCTCTGTTGGTTTTTGGTCCACTCGCCATACAAATCTGCCCATAGTCCTTTACCCTTCGATGTTGTGAACGTAAATAGTGTTAACTAGTTCAAAACAGACTTGACAAATTATCAAAAACAATGCGAACTTTGCTAAGTGAACTCTAATTTAGACGTATCAGCAACAGCTGCTTCTCTAAAATTAAATATAATAATAATAAATAAATGCTTATTTAAATAAAATTCTCCAAAGGAAATTATAACGTGAAGATATGCCACCCTTCAATTTTAAAAGTTAAATCTTTTTTTATACTAATTACCTTATTACATTGCTATTACAAAAAATCATCAAGGAAAACATTGCGAAAAATTCCCGTGCGCGTACGCGAATTTTTATTCCCGTAATAGTTGTGAATGAAATGTTATTTGAAATCCAATCAATACGCGTATAAAACAGGAAAAAGTTGCATACTTGGCCAGTTCACTATTCCGTGAAATCAAAGTACACGAAAAATCACAATAAAAAATTGACACATGACAGTCAGTGAGCTATAAGCATAATAAACGGATTTTATTGCCGTTTTTTAGGAATTGGGGCGGAAAAGAAATAAAATAGGAAAGTATTTCCGGAAGCTAACGGTTATTAAATAATGCCAAAAAACCCTAAATTCATCAGATCACATTACACATGTCAGACAACGCAATTGGCATATTAGCATCAAAATAGTCCAATATGATAATAGCATGTTATTTCGAGCTAAAACACGATTAAGGTTTGTTATTTCCTCAAACTAAGAATAACAATCGTGGAGAATTACTAAATTTTAAAAATAACATAAAGTCTTCTTTCAGCAAAATACACTATCTACGATATTTAAGGTACTTCCCCTTCATGTCCCATAACTTTGGGACGCCCTGTATAGGTATTATGTAACAATTCATTAAAGAAATGTTTAAGAATATACTTTCATAAATATTTTATGTTTAGCTTTGAATTTAAACTAACATAAAGAAGCTTGTTAAATGCATCTGGAATTACCGTATAAGAAATTTAAACCAAAAAGTATATAGCAATCTTATCGAATCCCAAAACAGGTAAATACAAATTTCTAAATACTCGATTATTGACCGGTATTGGCGGCATTCGTATAATTCATATGTATAATCTATTTCATACGTTACGGCGAGGTACCGCAATCAAGAAGAAATGTAACAATATTATGACATAACGATGATATTTGTTGGCAAGGCATTGCTGATACCGCCGCCTATGAACCATAACTCGCATAGCAAAATTAAATGTGTACAAACTAAAGAGAATTTTATTTTTTTGTCTTTTAAGAACCTAATAATTTAGAAATAATACCTTTATGTGTTTAACTATATAAGTTTTTATTCGTTTATCAACAGACGACACCTTGGTTGTTTTAAATTGTTAATAGGTCAAGAATTATTTTACTACCAAACAGGATATTCTAACGATATCACTATAAGCTCTCTTCAAGGAACGTCCGAGATGGAACTAACCCGAATTTGCCACTTAAAATAAACGTCTAAATGCATTATAAATATTAGATGTCATATACCAAAGAAAAACGACCAAGATCACCTATGTCCGAGGTGGGGACATAGGTGGGGGTTTTTCTTCGGTATATGACATCTAATATTTATAATTTATATAGTATTAAGTAGTGTGACTACTGGAGAAAAATAAAAAGTACAAATCAAAATATTTAGTTAATAAATAATTTGATTTGTGTTTTCGCAATATGTTCGTCTAAATGCAGTTAAAATTGTCAAATAACATAAAAATACTGCCTAAACTGCAGCCCCTTGGGGTGCTACTGTCCTTTAGCTAGTATTATTGCTATTGAAAGTAATACAACATGCAGCATAATCTATGAAACTGGAAACGCAGTACAACACTTTTAGCATAAAAATTGTATACTGTGTTTTAATTAGTTTCTTTATAAACGAGATACTATCAGTTTACATGCTAAAAATCATAAAAATCGACACCTGTACTGCGTTTTAGTCAGTATCAGCTCAAAAACCGTAGCCGTAGACCATTTTACTGCGTTTTAAATTGCATTGTGCAGGAAAAACTAGTCACTTACTGCTTTTGGGGTTTCGAGTTTCCATGTTCCAGTTTTCCAAATTAAAAACCGATCGATTGGGATTATGCGTTTTGATTTGCTGATTATAGATCACCAATAAACCAAAAATCGGAAAATTAGCAGTTACTGTGGTTTAGGAATTGCACGGCAGTATAGCTCACTTTACTTGGGTTTCGTTGCGTTTGTTACTACAATTTACAATGCAATTGCGATGTAGGATGATAAACTTCCATAACATGAGTGTTACTGGTTCAATCAATCACGTTTTTTTTTTGTTATTCACGTCAGCCAGGGGACAAAAGTGGCATAGTTAGCTAAAAGAAAGTATGCTGGATGCTCTACTAACATGTTTAGCGAACCACCATGGAGAGGTGGAGGAGTTTGGCCTAAATAGTTACACACTAGCCCCCTTATTCATAAACCCTAACTTAACAAGCCGCAAATAATTGTTTCTCCCTTTCGGTCTTAACAATGTGTCAATAAGAGCAACAGGGACAAACAATTATTAGCGGCTTGTTAAGTTAGCAGACGTTCATAAATAAGGGGGTTAGTCTACCAGCATATGGTTTGAAAATAAATAAATATCTTGGGACATCTTACACAAATCGACTTAATCCAATGGTAAACTCAAATTGCCTGTTTGGTTTGTCCCGTCATGCTTGTTTTATTTGCCACGAATAAATTATTTGTATTTGTAATTAAGGCTTGATGTGGGTACCTAAAATTTGGTATACTCTTGGGTCGTCTCATTCGTTTTTCGTCATGTTCCTAAATTTATCCGTTTCTGCTTTCGTCACCCATTCTTCATTCGTCAAGTTAGTCTGCAGTCAATGTAGTCTTTGACCATAATAAAATAAGTTGTTGAACTTTTTCTTATTTCGACTCAATCGTTTTTTGTCATTTCGTATTTGGTCATATTCTAAGTTGGTACCGACTTAAGACTATGAAAATAAACGAAAAACATAGATTTAACAGCGAACATGCCGAAAGAAAATTATGACGAGTTAAGAACGAGACGGATTAAGATAAAGACGAACAACAAATTTGACCGAAGATGAGAAAGACCATCGACGATCGTGACGAAAGAATGGGTGACGAAAGCAGAATCGGACAAATTTAGGAACGTGACGAAAAACGAACGAGACAACCCAAGAGTATACCAAAAATTTTATGATTTAGTAGAGTCAGATACTGTTATTGAATGCTGACTGTACCCTGATTTATAAGCTGGGAGAGCATCTTTGGCTTGGCGCGACACGCTGTCTGCCGAGCGACCTTGACTCCGCGTTCACAATCAATACAATCCGATGAGGAAAACCTTAGGGGACATTACAGCTTAATATGGGTAATATAAGATCGGATAAGGAAATTGGTAAGTCCATTTTTAATTGTTTTGGTAAATCTGAGAAACAGAATCATAAGGAATTTGGTAAGCCCATGTTTAGGTACGTATTGTTTTTTCAGGGTTTTTTTCAACCCAAATTGTTTATCTACAGGGTGTTTTTTCCGTAAAATTAGACACTTAAGTGTAGTGAGAAAACCTAAGAATAACATAAAAGTTAATATCAGGCGAACTTTAGGATGTACATATATAACGAATGGTTGTTCAATCAATAACTTTTTTTACAACTCAGTAAGAGTGAGGACAATAGTTACTTAGAGAAAATAAACACATTTGACCTACATAAGCTTCCTTAAAATTAAGTCTAAAAAAATACGCTGTGGATTCAAAATCAATTGACGAAATTTTGGTACAGATGGCCTCGGCTAAAGTCCCGTGACAATGACAGTCACAAGTCACAAACTAGTGACATTGAAAGGTGCAATGCGACTGGCGGCTTGTTCACAACTTGCATTATCGGCGCATGCACTGAGTCACTCGCCTAGAGGACACAATACTAATCAGTACATGATAGTTGTCTTTACATAAAGGAACTAACATAAATCGAACACACACCACACTTAGATTTAATTTAACACGTTCGCCTCTGCTATGCTATTCTCTTATTCACACATTCGACGCTGCGTTCGTCAACTAGCTCGACGTCGAGACAGCCTTGTCTAAAATAAAATCCTAGCTGTTTTATTTGACATTAGGAATCGAGGCTGTGAGCGAGGTTGTGGGCGAGTTCGTCGCTGTTTTTCGTTAGAGAATACGAAGTTCGTACATTAAACGTCAAACTCTCGACGCTCACGCCGCATTCGTCGCCGAACACTAGTGTCGTTTAAAGTACATTAGTGAATACCAAGATTATTTTGATCACGTATGTGTCACTGGCATAGGATTACAGTTTTTGTCGGTCACATATGCGTGTCACCGGCGTCGAACGTCTTAAGCAAGCGGACACGCTAGATACTCGAAAGAGAACAGGGACATAATTGTTATTCTCAACTAAGAAATAAACCATTTTCTGATTCTGATTCTACGTGGTTACGTGACTTCTTCAACAAATATTCATATCTGTATGCACTTTGATAATAATCTGGATAAAAGTAACATATTCATAATTATTTCGAAACACCCTTCACAGGCAGCGGAACAAAATGTGTGACTGTGAAATTTGACCAGATTTGGTCTGTTTTTGGATGTACCACCTTTTGGCATTCGGATAAAAATATTCATGGAATGACAGAACATTTGTTACCGCAGTGAACTGTCAAGATGGCCCGCCATATACTCTTTTGTATTTCACTTACAAATAAATCGATATTAAAAGAATCGGTGATGTTACTGGTTTTACTTCGTAGGCCCAATGTGCACTGCCGATTTTTTATTATGTCCATATTTCCACATTTCACTAAACTATTTGCGGAAAAAATTATGTTTATTTTTTTATTTTATTATAATATATTTCGAAGTTTAATCAAATAAAAAAAAACTTTCTATCTTGAAGCTATATTGAAAATTGTAATCTATGCAGAGTTGTTGACTTGACGTTCTTTTGTCTGCGCTCCTTACTCGCCACTCTTGCGCATGGCACGGGTGACTCACTCTTATTACGTGATGTCAACCCTGTCACACTTACGCACATTCACAAGTGCGAGAGAGAGGCAACACATCCTTAATGGACAAACATTCTTATCCTTGCACTTTCAATGTCGGTTACAAATTACAGATAAAAATTTACAGTGAAAATTTCCGAACTATAAAAAGGAAAATGTCCGAATTATTATCAAACCGCGATTTGAAAGTACCGTTGACATAATTGTCATAGTGTATAAGTCAATCTAGGATATATTCAATATATTCATATGTTCATACAACTCAATTGTTTTCTTGGTAAATGTTGTGTCAACAGTATTTTGGAATCCCTTTCTGATACCGGCTTGATAATAGTAACTGTACGTGTGATATATATTTAAGCTAAGGCATTAACAATAGGGGTGATACCTGGGTGTCAATTGGCTATGTAAAGTTTTCCGAAGGTATAAATATTATTGCCTTTTTATGTACCGAATGTGTACCTATTTTGGATAATGTTTATTTAATATATATTTGTCTAAGTATATAGTATGTATTTATATTAGTTATCACTCTCAACTCAAACTCAAAACATTTATTCATGACACTACACATTACACTTTAGAGAATGAAAACAAACAAATACAAACATAGTGCCACGAAATGGGCCCTACTCAGCATGATGCTGGCTATTCAGCCAGCGCTGGTCTTCCGTAGGGACCATTTGGCGACGGGACGGAAGGAAACACAACACGACGTACAAACTCACAAAACAAAGATATAAAAAACAAAAAGGATATAAAAAGTACAAAATAAAAACATATAAAACTTAAAACAAATCATAAACATTAACAGACACAACGGTAGCTCAGTCTATGCCGTCTTTAAATATATATTTTTTAAATTGAACGCAGCCGATGTTAGCTGCGCCACTAGCGCTCGCAGCGGCGAACTGCGACTCGATTGACAATTGACATACTATACTATTAATTTTATACTATTTCTACGCATTTCATGAAACTTATAAATAAACGTATTATACAAGGCAAATTAGGCAAAAAACATACAGAAAACAAAACAGTCAAAAAGATGGGAAGGTGCAGACCGCGGGGTGCAAGTAATTGTTAAATAACCTGCGGATGGCTGACACAGTGCTTGGCAGATGGGACATAACAAACAGGTTTGGAAAAATGACTACTTAAATGCAGCTAGTGTCTTGACATAGATTTTCCTCAGTTAATTGGTAATTATACAAGTGGCTTTTTAGCTTATATTTAAAAGAATGAATGGTTTGCAGGTTCCTGATAGGCGGTGGGATGTTATTCCAACACTTTGTTGCTGCATACCTGAAGCTTCCACGAAACGTAGCAGTTGCGTGTCGAGGGGTCACTAATCGCGTCACCTTCAGTCGGCTACTCTGAGACTTGTGAATAGTGAACTTCACGAAGAGATATGACGGACTCTCATGCTTCAACACCCCAAAAAGAAGACAGGCTAAATGGAGCTTTCGACGATGTTGCATTTTAAGGAGATTGTGTTTATTTAAAAAAGGGGTAACATGGGCCCTTACCGGAATATTAAAACTAAAGCGCGCACAGGCATTCTGAACACGCTGAATGAGTTTTTTAGTCTTAGCAAGGAGACGTGGGCCTACAACCGCGTCCATGTAATTGAGTCGTGATAAAACTAGAGATTCTACTAAGCTCTGAAATGGAATTCGAGATCAAAAATGTAAACAATCTATGACAATGACATGACATTACAAAGTCAATGTTAAAGTGACATTCCAGAGGTACAAAACGTTTTGTATCGAATGTAGTTTTTAACACCTTTGTAAATTAACGTCGTATTTTGAGATTGGGTTTTTATTTTATTTTATTTTATTTATATCTACACTTACAACTATCCTTACAGGTACTAATCCTAGGACAATGTTTTATGTGTAGATGTAGATACGCGAAAGTCAAAGTATGTTCGATAGGTACACAAAGTATCACAATCGTAAACATATTTTTGGATAAGACAATAAAAAACATACGTCTGAGTGTCCACGGTTCCTGATTACAAAAATAAACCTAGAAAATTTGCTAGAATGATGTAAATAATCAACATAATCAATGTTTGAAAACGAATGTAATGTTACTTTAATCTTTAGGATAGTCGGGGAACGAATTCCCGTCTTCATCTTAGTTACGATCGAATCCATTTCGATTAAAAATATGAAAATGATTGATTTGTTGGTAAAAATACTAAAATCTTTATTAATGTACTTTGTAATGCTAAATATTAGGAGTTTTTATGAATTCATAAAACAGTCGTTTGGTGCGCCCCGTTGTTTTGATTTTTGAAGTCCATAGTTATAAATGCGAACCCTCTTACATGGTTCTTAGTGTAGTTACCGTATTAAATTACGAATAAACTAGTTATTGTTATAACTGCGAACCGAAGGTTTAAGATTTCTTATGATTGCCAGTAGTATAAATCAAACACCTTACATTTTATTAAAAGTAGCGAAATATATCATTAAAAAATATATATATTTCGCTTAATGTTTTGCATTAAAAATTTGTTAAATATTTAAAAATTCTACGTACCGTCAGTGACGGTAAATACGCATTTTTTTATAAGTATTTGAATGATTTTAGATTACCCCTCTCTCGTGATTATTTTTTTGTGGTGGTATCCCATTTGTTTACATTTCTGATCTCCAATTCGATTTCACACCTTAATTGTATGCGTAATGTTTCACTTAAAAATTGTCTAATTTTATATAGAACTTTCAATTTATAAAAGCAACTTCTGACAGTATTAGCAATGTGTTTTTCATAGCGAAGGCCAGGATCCATCAAAAGGCCCAGGTTATGTATTTATTTATGTTTTTCCTAAATTTATGTGTATTTATTTTATTTTTTAGTTTACTATCTTGATCATGCACTGCCCGTTGTTAATGATTTCTGTTTCTTTTATCTCCTGCTACCCCAAGGTTGTCTGGAAGAGATCGCTTATAGCGATAAGACCGCCTGTTGCTACCTTTGTATTTAATTGTTCTGTATTTTGTTTTCTTTCTTTGTGGAGCAATAAAGCATATTTATTATTATTATTATTATTAAATATTATACATATTTTTCCCTGATAGCCGTCGTTTAAAAAAATACGGCTCTTTTATTTTTATTTCCTATAAATTGTTGATAAGTAATATTTTTATGAGTGAGCTGACATTTGTGCAGTTTTATGGATAAATAGGGCATAATAAAAAAATCTGTCAACGTCAATGTCACTCGTGTCATTCATTCGTGTTTTTTTTCTATTTCATTGTAGGTACTTGTTGCGGACGAAAGCATTAGGCTCTGTTCATCCACAAAAAATTATAGGACATAAAACTGGCCGTGTGGTGACGGCAGTAAGAATACATTTGTTACCACCCCAACTCCTCCTTCGGGTGTCGTAAGAGTCGACTAAGGGATTAAAGTGTCACTGACCACTATTTGATAAATTATTAATGATGGGCAGCAGCGTCATCAGTTCATCACAGTGGACACATTACTGCGATCGCCAATCCGCTGGCCCAGCGTGGCGATAATGGGCATTTACCTCCTAATGAGTCTATACGCATAGTTAATAGGAGAGGCCTACGTCCAGCAGTGGACTATCATAGGCTGATGATGTAAAACGACGGCTATCAGGCAAAAATATAATATTCATACCTTCAGAAAACTTTACATAGCCAATTACTTAAACGATGGTTACATGACATGTTGCCTCCCTGTCACACTTACGTTCGAATTCACAAGGGCGAAAGTGAGGCGACACTTCGTTCGTGGTTCGTGGTAGGACCGCAGACAACTAACGTTTGATTTCATTTAAAGTATTAAATAACAAACAACTGAAACCGTTTGAGTGATGGTTGTATTACTTAGACACATTTGATTGTATGCAAATAATTCACTGATACAACCTTGACCAAAAGTATTGACCAATCACGTATTTTTCATATAACACTCAAACTTACATTAAAACAGTTGTATAGCATTAGGTAATTAATACAAAACGATGACTACTTTTGTTTTAAAGCTATTTAAAGGTGCATTATATAAACATGAAATAAGAAGTAGACAGAATGATGTCAAAATCTTGAAAAGGCATAACATTTTTAAGAGATCAGTTACACCATAGACATATAAATTTATAGACCGAGTCTATTATTATCTGTGGGTGACGCCGGCAATGCCTGTCAACGATCATTGTTTGGGTCGAGGGGCCGCACATAGTGTGCCACTAAGAGGGATAGACATAGTCACTTACTACTAAGACGAAAGTGCCACACAGGCACTTAGTGACGTATTCAACGCATTTGTCTGGCACTTACATTTAGCATCTAATGCACACACACACAAAAAATAGTGGCACAGTGATAAGGACGGACGATTATCGTTCCTTTTCACTTCCACTAGTAAAAAGTTTCATAAGACCATCCCTTTCGTTCTTGCTATTATTATAACGTTGTCAAATCCATATTAATCCTACATTCATGGTTTGGGTATACTAGTGCACCTAAACCTCAAGTAGTAAAAGTGATTAAAATAAAGCTTTTCATGAATATTTCTGTTCGATAAGTGCACGGAATGTTATAAAAGTGATGACTTGTGTGGTTCCAGGGTGTGAAAACCGCCAGGGTTACCTGAATGAACAAAATAAAGACATTACGTTTCACCGGTAATTTAGTTTTGACTTGAATTTTAAGATTTCGAACCTTATAAAGGTAAAAGTAACTGAAAATCTTATTTAATATTTGTTGCCGGATACATGTGTGCAGTTTTGTGAATTAACCATTCGTATTTGCCTTCGTAATGTAATTAAAAATAGTGGGATTCAAATATTTGTATCGCATAGTGTTGTACCTAAGAGACCGACCGTGATATCGATAAATGTATTGATAGCCAACTCAGAAAATGAATCGATGTTTTTAATTTCCAACAGGTTGCCACAGGACACTGAACAAAGGCTATTATGGGTCAAAAATATCAAAAAGGCAGACGACTGGTTCCCTAAAAAGTATTCAAAAATATGCTCCGCACATTTTTAAGCTGTTGTTTCAGGCAAGGGTACGCGCATAAGTGACTCACATACACGCACGCATTCCGACGAATGTACGCGCATTCTGACGTAGTACCCACCATATTTGGTAATCACCCAATGTCATGTCAACCAGAAACTAAATTAAGTTTAGTTTAATAATGACACACATGTGATTAATTACAAAGAAACCATCATACGAAAATTGTTAGGTATGCTTTAAGGGATGATAAGTTCCATAAAACATGTTATAATGACGGTTTTCTGAAATGCCGTTCACCAGGGCGGCAGCACTGAGGCGTCAGGTCCAGAAACTTGTCTAAATTCTAAGATTTGTACGAGTTAATAAAATTATGTAAAAAAATAAAATGACCTTCTAGTTAGTTTTTCTTTGAGGATAGATAATTGTTTCTTAGCGAGACCTTACCGCTAAGTGGCGCCAACTAGTGGCATACGTTTCAGACAGAACACTTATGACATTTGACATTTTAATTAAAGATAAAATTTCATTAATTTTTTGATTTTATTTTTATCCTAAAATGTAGATTTAGAAATCATGACATATTAAGGATCGCAGAAGATCGTGATTCTGAGTAGGAAATAAGGTTTATTCCTACTGTATTCGCTACCTAATTTGGTAAAAATATTATTATTGCCGATAAAAGCATACGATGAAGACTGGACAACACTAATAGTAATGACATTTTATGTAGTCAGGTTGGTAGCATTGTTCAAGAAAATGGAGTCGTTGATAGAATTCAAGATCAAGTAGAGCTACTTTATTTGTCTCTTTTCCTTATGGAATACATCTTGAGATGGTAAAGGATGACAATAGTTTGTTCAGGTATGTCTTAATACACGGAATCTTCCCTATATTTTATCTGTGAGTTACACACGCTTGTTCTAGCTTTAGTTCTATTATCTGTTGACTGATGCCACGCGAATTTCAACTCTGTGTCTTTGGACCGATGTGGAAAATGACTGACCGTCTAAACGCTGCCTAAGGCTGATAAAAAAGATGTCGTAAAATCCGGCGTTTCATCAAACCGGAATCCACAAGAGGCCCAAGTTGACTCATCAATAACTGACCCCAATGCATTACGGATTTCACTAATAAGCGATGCATGTGGGGAAGACCCTGTGGTAAGGCAAGCCCGTTTGTGTTCTAATTACGTTTTTCTACTCCCGTACTTTTATTTGTCATTTACATGGTCGTGAACACACCTTTGAGCCCCAACCTTACAGATGTCAAGATAAGTCTATATTGTCTATTCCCTATAAACGCATTCGGGTTTACACGCTGCGCGTTGTTTGCATTTTAAGACACCTCGTGTATACAAGACTTAATGAAATACATGGCTGCCAACCTAATTTTAAATGTCATTCTGATGAACAGTAAACCATAGAGGAGCTTTCTTTTTTAATTTCGACGTCTCCCGCTCAACCTAGATGATTAATAAAATTGTGTTTGACTAAGAATATTTCTCAAATTTACAATTTTATTTGAAAATAAGTGTGTGGTCGTAGAAAAAGTATTATATGCAATATTGTTTAACCGAGTCAAAAAATGCTCGTGGCGTCTTTAATAACAATTTTCGGCTTCGCCTCAAATTGTTACCCAAGCCACTCATCTTTTTGACCTCTCCTAAACAAGGGTTGCATAAAATACTATTATTTATGTACGTTAATACCGCTGCTATCGGTAAATTCTTACCGAAATACCGTCACAGGAATTGCAGCCGTATCGATTCGAAATCCGCTTCCAGGATTTGCCTCTCCAATGACGCAGTTTTTTTTATGCGACGAAGGTAGACAACTGAGCTCTCAGCCCACCTGATGGAAGGAAAGCGGGAACTGAGGCCCATGGACATAGTGACCAAAAAATCGCCTATGCGCTGCCTACCCTGAGGACTTAGATGGATTGCCTCTATTGCCAGTAATTACACCGGCTAATACCCCCAAACCGGAACACAGTACTATTTCGCGGCAGGTTAACGAGTAAGACGGTGGTAGGGGTAGCTATCCGGGACCCTGCACGAGGTCCTACCACCAGCAAAAGGAGTGACAGAAATAACCCTTAATTTGGCAAATGTTAGTCACAATGAACATAGTCTATGACCCTGTTTATGTATTTTTTAAGACAGAATTTTCTGCTCTACACAATCGCGATAGTAAGCCTGTATACTGTATGCTTTTCCGAACCGTCATCTCGAATGGCAATTTATAAAGATGGCTGATTGATATCGGTCCCACGGGAAAACTAGTCTAGTATAAAATCTAAAATCTGATGTACCGTTCCGCCTACTAATATCTCAGGTTTTGTATGGAACATCAGATTTTTTTCTCGAATCGGATGTCGCTCCCATAACAAAAGTTCATCTATATTATAATTGAACCCCCTAAAGTTTGGCCCGGGAATAAGAAATCACCCTCTATATCACTAATACCTCGCTCTACGTCACTCAATAAAAAATAATGTTTTTACTTAACGCAAGTACATAAACATTGCTGACGTAGCCGTTTATTCTGCACAGCATGTGAGCGTGAGATAGCCGGTCAAATTTCCATTGAACATGCAATCCGAGATACAGAATTCAGATGAGATACGGATTCCTGGTAGGTGGCGGTGGCGGCTCAAATTCAGCCAAGTTGAACTCATGTTTGTATTGAAGGGAAGGAGGAGCGGTTACCAATAGTGACACATCGCGATTCAGATTGGAACCTAAATTAAATCGCATTAGTAAATCGTGGTTACCCCTGGACAACGGAACAGAATAACAACACGAAATAATTCCTGCACTTAGATGTGCATTATCTTAGTATTTTTGTTTGACTAACACAGGATAAAATATGAGTCTAATATTTTATGTTCGCATAAATGGCGGACTAATTACTACAGTTATTGTTTCCTACTACAGTATCACAAGTAACCTTCATAATAACGAATTAGGTACTTACTTACCTAAATATATTACCTACCTAATCAATTTAGAAAAAAGATGTTAGTCATGAAACTCATGAACCCTATGCAAAAACAATACTTAATTATTAAAATAGGCGTTCAACTCTGATTATTTTTATTTGCTATCTCATGTGGGTGAATACACTTTTTTCGGTCTGTGATTAGGTACCATGGATACGATCACCTGCGTCAGGCTGGTTTTATGCAAAATTATACTACTTAAACAATGAAAACATGCATTTTTCTGGTGTTAGTAAGCCCTTTCCTTAATGGGCTATCTACAGGGCAAATCATTGTGATCTTTACTAATAATTATATTTTGTCTTTTTGGCAGCAGTAAATGCACTTAATGAATCAGTTCTACCTTACCATTTTCGTTATTTCACCGATCACAAGTTACAAAATGCTAAGAGGAAAAAAACTATGTTTTTACATTTATCCGATGCGTCCTATAAATAAACCAGATCGCCACTGCCCCTCTCAATTGGTAACGTGTTGGCTATCCGGTCATATAAACATGTCCAATTGCAAACGCATGCAACACAATATAGTGCCCGCCCCTCCGGCGATAACTTGATAAGTGATAGCGGTCACGGGCAGTGACGTCACAGGTCTAAAGAAACTGATTGGATTAGAAATGAAGGGAAGAACCGTCGAAAAATGCAGGAAATTGATTTATGAAGGCCGTAAAGCGAACTTCGAAATAACGAACCCCAACTTAGGTAGGATTACGATGTTTCTTCAAGTTCCAAGTTCCAAACGTCTCTGCCCTTGGCTAGTCTGTGGCCATGAGTAAGCCCATTTCAAATTTAAAAAAAAGTTCCTTGGCGACCTTTCTACTCCACCACACAAAATTGGGGTTTCAATTTCAATGTGGTTGTAACTGGATTTCTTGCCGAATAAATAATAAAACCACTCCTGTCCTAACCACTGGCTCCAGAAGCGGTTTTACCAATTTAGATATCGGTTACAGTTACACGCTAATATTTTTAGCGTCAGTTAATTCCACCTGATCAGTCCTATTTATCTGTCGACTGATGCCCGAATTTTAACTATGTGTCTTAGCCTCCTGCCGCCCAGACAACAGAAAATTGGCAGTGAATTTTGAATTAATAGTGTAGGAAATAGAATAGGATTTCATTTGTTTGACGAGACCTTTTAATAGGCCTCTGAGCGGTAGGTTAGGACTGATGTGAGACTGAAGGAAAATGACTGACCATCTAAGACTGCCTTAGAACCAGAGGTAGATTTTATATTTATAGATATAAGTTCAATGTAACATGCCTAAATTGAATAAACATTACCCCTTATTCATAAACGTCTCCTTGTCCATTTCTGTCTTGTCAATATGTCTATGAGTAAGTATTATCTATTTTGTTTCATATTTTGTGGGTGCATTAAATTATTAAAAGCTAACTTCCCTATGTCCTATACATAAAAATAAATTAACAATTGTGGTTTGGATAGTCATTGTCAATGGGGTTATAGAAATAACATAATGTTTGAAAAACTGTGATAAGGACAAATTAACAGCATACCACAGCCTGAATATTTCCATATTCAACAACAGCTATGATATTTTTTCCTATACTGAAAGCGAGTAGTAAATATCGTCTGATGTTCTGTTAATATGTTCCCAAAAAATTCATTGGAATTCCAGGAATCGAACGAACAAACCACTTGGTTACAACAGAATTCATGTACATAACATGAATTTACGAACGTTAGAAAAGAAATGAAATAGTACCTAGTC
Source organism: Thaumatotibia leucotreta (assembly GCA_025490895.1). Lineage (NCBI taxonomy): Eukaryota > Metazoa > Arthropoda > Insecta > Lepidoptera > Tortricidae > Thaumatotibia > Thaumatotibia leucotreta. Next base: position 152,659 of record JALPQI010000879.1, on the reverse strand, counting down.
CAATAAGTAAATACTAAGAATAATTAAAATGGTAGAATTATTTTGCCATTTCATAAAAGTAACTTATTTGAATCATATTCAGTTAGTTCTCAATAGGATTCAAAATAATGATTTATAATTGTTGATAGTAATAATCGCGTTTTTTATAGGTATTCCAATAATTATTAATTACATAATAACATGAAATTGTAAACACACCATGTAAAATTATGTCAAACTCATTAAATATAAATTCTAAAACACAAAACAAATTAGATATAATTTTGAATAATTCTCTGACTATTATTGCCATTATTTATAGAAGAGCATAATTACTATTGGACTCTAGTTTTATACACAATTATAGCGGCTAACAATGACTATTGCATTTTCTAATAAAGGTACTATGGGTTGTAACGTGTTGAAAAGACACGCTACATGATTGATGCCTCCTACGATTGAATTAGAATATTTCGTTCGTCATATCACCAGTCTAGCTTGCTAATTATATCCTATCCAAAGAATAGTGACTGTTTGTTTCATTTTCCATGGCTTAACTTACCCGCTGAAATTCCATTCCCATATTTATTCGTATTTGAATAGCATTATTTCTCATTTAGATATCGATATACGTAAATAACCTGGTAGATCTGTTAAGTCGGAGTTTTAGGTTATCTTTGGACTGTCATTGTGAATTTTTCCCTGAAGGTTGGCAGGACTCCGTTCTTGACAAGCTGTCACTCATGACAGGTGGGAATGAGTGTATTTTAGTATGTCTCAAACCGAATCCGGAAGTTTGTTATCTGTGGACGTAAAATTAAAAAAGAAAGGAAGACTACTTAGACAAGCAGAAAGATATGGAATTCATTTCCAAAGAAGCCTTACTAGCGAACACTTGAGCGAAAACTTAAATCAATAAATATCGGGAAATATCCCAGCCTTTATGGCGTTCTGCTAACTTAAAAGGATGGCTGGATAATAGAAACAACTTAAGGTAAATATATTGCTAGTGGATTGTCAAAATCTCGTGAGATATTCGAATAGGTTATAGCACATGTTTGTTTCTTGTTATAGCCCGCTCCTTGAAATGACTGCATCACCTTCCAGCCACTCCGAGAGGAATCCGACGTAAGTATTGTAAATTTTAATAAGTGGATTCTCACGCGAATTCGCCCACAAATGTGAACGAGCATTGACGGCTCCCCTTTCTCTCCATTTCAGGCAGGGGCGAGTCGGAGACCTTTTAGACCTTTGAAACTATCGAGACTTTTGAAATTATTGAAACTATCCCTTTTGAAACTATTGAAACTATTGAAATTTTGAAAATCCTATTAGAAATTACAAATTAATGTAAAAACCATAATCATGAACCTTATGTTTGTGGTTATTTTCTTCCCCCTTTGAGGGACCACCTCTTTTTGGTCAGAATCTACTTCTTTCTTCCATTGGAAGTTTTATCTACATAATGTACTACACCAAGTTCTAAAGTACGTACTCCCCGCGTCCCCATTTCGGACGAATTCGGCGGTCCAGACGTCGCCACGTGGACGTGAGAACTCGGCGGTCGGCGCTGACTTCCGCTTCTCTCTGTGAGCCGTCAAGCCTGCGTCTCCGGGTGCAAGAGCCCAGAGGGAAGGCCCCGGGCGCATCCACGACCCACAGAAGCCCAACAGCGGAGGTCACGTCGCCACCCGGCGAGATTTAGGACTTCCCCTTCTGGGAAGTCACCCATTTAATCCCCCTATAATCTAGAGGCCGAGGGGGCCTCACACCATCAGTTCATCGAAGAGGGACTCTCGCGGCGTCGTGCCCGGGAAGTCCACTTCTGGTACATAAGAACAAACTTAGAGACGATAAGGTCGGTGTATTTTTCTTTTTAATAGCGAAGTCCTCAACTTAGTTTTTAACCTAGTATCATATTTAAAATCCAAAATTCCTATTAGAAATCATCTAAACCTAAACAAATTGTGCCATTTAGACATTAGAAGGAAGTGCAGAATTATCTCAACCTGCGTTGAAATAATTCTGGGCTCCCAAATCTATTTATAACAACCTTTGTATCTTAATTAAAGACCAAATTCTCTGTAATTTTTTACCAATTTTCTTTGAGAGAATATAATTTATTATGAATTGAAAGATAAATAGTTTAATTCCAGACCCCTGCTTTGAGATTAAAAGTCCAATTTTTGAAGGGAATTCTCTCTCCATTTTTTTTTGGGATTTCTGCCTGGCGCCCGAGCTTTTAATTAAATTTTCCTTTTTTATACTTTTTGGCAGCTAATCCCTATCTTTTTTTTCCCCTTGTGAGAGAGGGTTTCCTAATCTCCGGACCCCCGCCACAATATTACCGTGGGGTGCTGCAAATAAAAGGTTGGTATTTTTTACATATTTTATTTTTAAACAAACCATCCTAGTACACAATCTAAAACATTACAAATTGTCGCCCTTAGAACAGGGACCTGATTTTTCTTTATTCTGGAATAATTTGTCTTTCAATTCTTTCATTTGGATATTTAAAACTTATAGTTTGTAAACATTTTTATTGTGAAATACAATTTGAGGCTTCGCTGAATAATTTCTTTTAGTTGACATTTACTTTTACTTTCATTTTGTGTTAACTGGTTATTTTTATAACAGTGTCTTTTTCCACAGCTAAAAATAAGTAATTAATAAGTGATTGTTCTAAAATTATACAGTGAATAAAGTGTTAAAAGTGCAGTGTAAACAAAAGTAGAAATTAAAAGCAGTTAAATATAATTTCCAATTCAAAGTTTTCATAAGTAAATAAAAGTTAAATATCAGTAGATACCTTTAAAATCTAATTCATTATTGCCTACTTAAGTTTTGGTAAGCTAAACTTAATTAATCTTAACTGATAAAAGTTATAAAAACCTTTTGGTAAATTAGAATAACTTATTAAAACATTTGTTATTAGAGTTTGGAAGACCTTTGTTTGAGTGGAAATTTAACGTAGTTTATACCTGGTAAAGTTTAATAAATTGTTTTAGATTCATCCATATTTCATGTTAGTGACCTAGTCATACCTTATACAGGGTGACTTTGATAACTTTAAATATTTTAAGTTTACATCAAAATTTTAATTTTTAAATTTTAGTTCAAATTTGTTGGAACGTTATATATACAAGGTGTCAATGACAAATTAAATTTATAAATTTTAACCCAATCAATTTAAATTTTAACTTCTATACCTACATTGATTTATCACCATATATACAGGGTGACGAACCACCATTGATATTTAGCTCTATCGAAAACATAAATACCAAAAACTTTTATTTTTAATTTATTGCCAGTCATACAGGGTGTGACCAACAATTTACAAAATTTATTTTTTTGAAAATTTTTAAATTTCCATTTGGACTCTGGTTCCTAAAATTGCTTTTTGGTTCTCCTGGTTATACAGGGTGACTCTTAAATTTCTTATAATTATTTTTTTAATTTAACCAAATTTTAGCTTGAACGCTATCGCACTCATAGGTACCTACTGTTGTTAATACAGGGTGACTTTTAAATTTTATAATTTTCTTAAAAATATTTTTTTTCTTGGTTAAACCAAGACTCAGCTTAAATACTACTGCACTTCTTACTATTGTATCTCCGGAGTTCTTCAAACTCTCGTTTTGACTTTTTAGATTTTAACCTGTACACTTATACAGGTTGTACACTTTGATTTTTTTGTGTTGTTTTTGTATTCTGTGTATCTACATGGTACTCGTTGACTTGTGTTGGTACTAGAACCTTTCTACTTATATACCGCCGGTCAACGGGGCTGTGTGGATAGACAACTTTATTAAATATGTTTATGTAACAACCTTATATTATAATTTTACTTGTAAATGGTCAATTGACCTAGCCTTTTGCGTCTGACTTGAATTTTGTCAAGCCAACCCGTAGGTTTAACGCGGTTGAAGTTACTAAACCGGTAACATGTTTAGAGTGTAAGATCTGTCATTATTACAAAGATTGTAAAACCATTAGAGGCACAATTTGTTTTAAATACCACAAAAAATGTCACCACTTTGACTTGTGATAACTACAACCCCAGTTCTTCAAAACCTTCGGTCGCGGCAGTCTCAAAAGACGAGTGGACGTCAGTCGAACACCGTTTCAATTGGAAGTGCGTCGTGCTTCGACTGACCGTATTAATAATTTTAAAAATTATTAAACTAAAACATTTTTTAAGGCTATTAGCCTATAATGCGTAAAGCTGTTTTTTATATTCAAGGTCGTAAGGCTGTTTCTTTTAGCATCGGTGATGTCGTGTAGAGGAGAAACCTTGTTCGTTCTGTTGCAGCTTAATATTTTTCGGCCAATTTAGCTCCCAGATTTTGTAAGGTTGTAAATTCTTGCTATCAAAATTTCGGATTTTTAAATTCTATTTTTATATATTTTGGTGTTTGTCATAGTTCGAGTGATGGACTTCTAGTTTGTGTCCCCCCTTTGTTAGGGTGATGAATGTTAGGGATCATGGGAATTTCGACAGAGATGTATGAAAGGTGAACCCACACTGGACGCCCATGACTCAGTAATTTAAAATTGAACCTTACAAACTTTTCAGAAATTTGTTGATTCTCCTGCGACTTCATATTTCTTTTGTTTGCCTTATACTCACGTTTTCTGGCAATCCCCATGTAGGGATGGGTTGTAGAATACGGTTCCCTACCGCCGCCAGTAGCGTGACGTAAGAGGCGTCTAACTGTGCACAGTCCCCAAGTTTTCCTAAAGGACTTTAGTTAGGTACTTTTCCTTTACTAACCTATCTTGAAACTAAACTTTTTCTAACCCTTAGAAGGATAGGTTAGCCTTTAAAATTTAATTTAGAGCTTATCTAGTAGATAAATTTAGTTATCCGAAAGGATGAGTTAGTGATATTTTTAGATATTTAGTTTTTCTCGGATTTGACATTTTCCTTCTCTCCTTGGTACCGGGAAGAAGGCCTCGGATTTTACTTAATTCCCCCTTCCCTAAGGGAAAGGGATAGGGATCGACCCCACCCGTCGGGTGAAGGGCCTCCCATACTCCGTGTGTACGGAAAGCTGGTGGTGTAGTGCCAGCCACAATCGGTTTCGCCGAGATGTCTCAGTACACTCGTCTTAGCTTCACTCCGCCACTGCGCTCGGAACGCTGTTTATGCACCGGCCGCAGTCGGCTCTCCCGAGTTGTCTTAGTACACTCGTTTTTCTTACTTTTTCTCCTCTGTGCTCGGAAAGCTGTTTATGCATCTGACACAGACGGTTCCTCTGAGCTGTCACTGTACGCTCAGTGGATTATTCATCCGTGTGTACGGAAAGCTGGTGGTGTAGTGCCAGCCACAATCGGTTTCACCGAGATGTCTCAGTACACTCGTCTTAGCTTCACTCCGCCACTGCGCTCGGAACGCTGTTTATGCACCGGCCGCAGTCGGCTCTCCCGAGTTGTCTCAGTACGCTCGTTTTGTTTTTCCCCGCTGTGTATGGAAAGTTGGTGGTGTTGCGCCAGCCACAGTCGGTTTTTCCCGAGTTGTCTCAGTACACTCGTTTTGTTTTCCCCCGCTGTGTATGGAAAGTTGGTGGTGTTGCGCCAGCCACAGTCGGTTTTTCCCGAGTTGTCTCAGTACACTCGTTTTGTTTTTCCCCGCTGTGTATGGAAAGTTGGTGGTGTTGCGCCAGCCACAGTCGGTTTTTCCCGAGTTGTCTCAGTACACTCGTTTTGTTTTCCCCGCTGTGTATGGAAAGTTGGTGGTGTTGCGCCAGCCACAGTCGGTTTTTTCCCGAGTTGTCTCAGTACACTCGTTTTGTTTTCCCCCGCTGTGTATGGAAAGTTGGTGGTGTTGCGCCAGCCACAGTCGGTTTTTCCCGAGTTGTCTCAGTACACTCGTTTTGTTTTCCCCCGCTGTGTATGGAAAGTTGGTGGTGTTGCGCCAGCCACAGTCGGTTTTTCCCGAGTTGTCTCAGTACACTCGTTTCGTTTTCCCCCGCTGTGTATGGAAAGTTGGTGGTGTTGCGCCAGCCACAGTCGGTTTTTCCCGAGTTGTCAGTACACTCGTTTTAAACTTCTATTCTGTCGTGTCCTGGAAAGCTGTTTATGCACCAGACACAGACATTTTCCCCTTGACTCCATTTAGAGACTGAAGTTTTTTTCCAGATTGCTTCATATTTTGATAAATTTATGGTGGTCGGAGTGGCTTAGCCACGTCTAAATTCGGAATTGTTGTTTTTTTCCTATTGTTCTTTCCTTGCCATTGAGGGAAAAGATAGTTGGTCGGTGGCCAGTGATGCCCAACCGCACCCAAAATAATAATTTCTTTTTTTCCCACGTTTAGATAGTATACTTGGTCGGTGGCCAAAGTTGCCCAACCGCACCGACATTCAAATTTTTTCCTTTTAGCATGGACTAGTGAGTAGTATTATTGGTCGGTGGCCAGTGTTGCCCAACCGCACCAAAATAATTATTTTCTTCTTTCACAATTTACCTTAGATTCTTGGTCGGTGGCCAAAGTTGCCCAGCCGCACCGAAATTCAAAATTTTTCCTTTTAGCATGGACTAGTAGTATTGTTGGTCGGTGGCCAGAGATGCCCAACCGCACCAAAATTGTTATTTCCTTCTTGCACGAGTTAATTAAATTTCTTGGTCGGCGGCCAAAGTTGCCCAGCCGCACCGAAATTCAAAATTTTTCCTTTTAGCATGGACTAGTAGTATTGTTGGTCAGTGGCCAGTGTTGCCCAATCGTATCTGACTTACAGGTCTCAGTAAGTCCAGTTTGTTAAATTATAGTGGAGTTTTCCGACTCCAGTTGCACGTTGTTGTCCTGGCGTACCGCAAGGAGTTTGATTTCAGTTAGTCCGGAATTATATATATTTGTTTGGTTCATCTTTCGGTCTTCAATAAAAAATAGTTCCTATTTTTTATTTTTCCTGGAAAGGGGGTAATGTAACGTGTTGAAAAGACACGCTACATGATTGATGCCTCCTACGATTGAATTAGAATATTTCGTTCGTCATATCACCAGTCTAGCTTGCTAATTATATCCTATCCAAAGAATAGTGACTGTTTGTTTCATTTTCCATGGCTTAACTTACCCGCTGAAATTCCATTCCCATATTTATTCGTATTTGAATAGCATTATTTCTCATTTAGATATCGATATACGTAAATAACCTGGTAGATCTGTTAAGTCGGAGTTTTAGGTTATCTTTGGACTGTCATTGTGAATTTTTCCCTGAAGGTTGGCAGGACTCCGTTCTTGACAAGCTGTCACTCATGACAGGTGGGAATGAGTGTATTTTAGTATGTCTCAAACCGAATCCGGAAGTTTGTTATCTGTGGACGTAAAATTAAAAAAGAAAGGAAGACTACTTAGACAAGCAGAAAGATATGGAATTCATTTCCAAAGAAGCCTTACTAGCGAACACTTGAGCGAAAACTTAAATCAATAAATATCGGGAAATATCCCAGCCTTTATGGCGTTCTGCTAACTTAAAAGGATGGCTGGATAATAGAAACAACTTAAGGTAAATATATTGCTAGTGGATTGTCAAAATCTCGTGAGATATTCGAATAGGTTATAGCACATGTTTGTTTCTTGTTATAGCCCGCTCCTTGAAATGACTGCATCACCTTCCAGCCACTCCGAGAGGAATCCGACGTAAGTATTGTAAATTTTAATAAGTGGATTCTCACGCGAATTCGCCCACAAATGTGAACGAGCATTGACGGCTCCCCTTTCTCTCCATTTCAGGCAGGGGCGAGTCGGAGACCTTTTAGACCTTTGAAACTATCGAGACTTTTGAAATTATTGAAACTATCCCTTTTGAAACTATTGAAACTATTGAAATTTTGAAAATCCTATTAGAAATTACAAATTAATGTAAAAACCATAATCATGAACCTTATGTTTGTGGTTATTTTCTTCCCCCTTTGAGGGACCACCTCTTTTTGGTCAGAATCTACTTCTTTCTTCCATTGGAAGTTTTATCTACATAATGTACTACACCAAGTTCTAAAGTACGTACTCCCCGCGTCCCCATTTCGGACGAATTCGGCGGTCCAGACGTCGCCACGTGGACGTGAGAACTCGGCGGTCGGCGCTGACTTCCGCTTCTCTCTGTGAGCCGTCAAGCCTGCGTCTCCGGGTGCAAGAGCCCAGAGGGAAGGCCCCGGGCGCATCCACGACCCACAGAAGCCCAACAGCGGAGGTCACGTCGCCACCCGGCGAGATTTAGGACTTCCCCTTCTGGGAAGTCACCCATTTAATCCCCCTATAATCTAGAGGCCGAGGGGGCCTCACACCATCAGTTCATCGAAGAGGGACTCTCGCGGCGTCGTGCCCGGGAAGTCCACTTCTGGTACATAAGAACAAACTTAGAGACGATAAGGTCGGTGTATTTTTCTTTTTAATAGCGAAGTCCTCAACTTAGTTTTTAACCTAGTATCATATTTAAAATCCAAAATTCCTATTAGAAATCATCTAAACCTAAACAAATTGTGCCATTTAGACATTAGAAGGAAGTGCAGAATTATCTCAACCTGCGTTGAAATAATTCTGGGCTCCCAAATCTATTTATAACAACCTTTGTATCTTAATTAAAGACCAAATTCTCTGTAATTTTTTACCAATTTTCTTTGAGAGAATATAATTTATTATGAATTGAAAGATAAATAGTTTAATTCCAGACCCCTGCTTTGAGATTAAAAGTCCAATTTTTGAAGGGAATTCTCTCTCCATTTTTTTTTGGGATTTCTGCCTGGCGCCCGAGCTTTTAATTAAATTTTCCTTTTTTATACTTTTTGGCAGCTAATCCCTATCTTTTTTTTCCCCTTGTGAGAGAGGGTTTCCTAATCTCCGGACCCCCGCCACAATATTACCGTGGGGTGCTGCAAATAAAAGGTTGGTATTTTTTACATATTTTATTTTTAAACAAACCATCCTAGTACACAATCTAAAACATTACAGGGTGAAATGCAGATGATTCCAAACTACATGTTGCAACCCAGATGCGCCTTAGATATTAGAAAGATCTAAAGAGCACTGTCTTTTATTTTAATTGTGTCTCTTGATGCAAGCAAGTCGCAGATTAACCTTTTAACCACCAGGGATTTTTCATGGAGCTTGCCCAATACAAAATTTCACCACCCAAATCAGAGCTTGCATATGTACGAGACTCATTTATATACCGTAAAACCTAATGAGACATTTTGTCTGATTTATCAGACAAGGGTGAGGTGAGCTTGACATTGACTGTCTGATATATAAGACTACAGCAGTTAAAAGGTTAAAAAACTTAATGAAAAAGCAAAATGGTACTCACAATTAGGCTTGCCATAGGTGACATTCAGCTGAGCAGCAAACTGCACAATCACACACGTCACATTCTTGCTGACGTAGGGCCACAGTCCTTGCTCCGGAGGTCCAATGGGCTTCGGAGGCAGGGGCGCAGGAGTCGGTGTTGGTTTCGGCGGAGGCACAGTTGTCGAAGTGGTTGTTGAGGGAGTAGTGGTAGTGGTAGTTGTCGGGGTTGTGCTTGTAGTAGTTGAAGGTGTAGTGCTTGTAGTTGTTGAAGGTGTAGTGCTAGTAGTTGTAGACTGAGTTGTGGTCGGTATTGGCTCTGTAGTTGTTGGTGTAGTGATCTCTGAGGTTGTGATTGTTTCGGTGGTAGGTTTGAGGTCGATGGTGACTGCTGCTTCTGTGGTTGGTCCTTCAGCAGCTTGTCCTGTTGAGTAGGATTGGAACATTATTTCCTATATATAAAGTACAGTATACTAACAGTAATGTAAATGCTATCCTCGTAAGGCCCAACGTCCTATTTTTAGGACAACAAAATTGACTCATAACGACCCGTGACATCATCTTTTTCAAAGAAATTTGAATTTTATTTTGTAGGTCTAAAACTTCAAAATAAATGTCCTATTTTTAGGACACTGGGTTATTATTTCACTTGTCCTAAAAATAGAATGGGCCTTACGAGGCTATGGTAGCCATGAAATGGGGTGAATGTGGATGCTTGACAGTCCAATTGTGTCCGGTCGAGCATCCCTCCGTAACATAACATAGCCATGGTATTCTAAAAAGTAAAATGCCCAGATAAAGAACACATATACAAGCAATTGCTTTTTTAAATTATCTCGATTAACTGCAACCTTTCCTGTCCCAACTGATAAGATGTGAAGATAAGCTAAGTTTGTCATTTAATATATATTTTTTAATCATACAAATGTATTGGCTGCAGCTCAGAATAAAGGGTCATTTATTAACAGCAATTTTTGAATAGGTATAAAATGTTGCATCATTCATTCACAATATTCTGATGAGGGTAGCAAATATGCAAAAAACCCTCCTCATGTTAAATTCTTCCCCAATGGATATCTGCAACCCCAGAAGTATTATTTCTGTACCATTAAGGAAATTATAAACACTTTTTTTATACAGTTTCTTGGATTTGAGGTTTAGCCTATCAAAGAAGTTAGAGATTATAAAAGGTACCAATAATTGTTTTCATAAAATATCACGAAAATGCACAATAAAATTGAATGTTACCTAGTTATATTTAATTACTATACCCAGGTATCATAGAGGCCATAAGAAAACAGGGGTATGTAATTAAAAAGGTGTCAGATATATTTAGAAAGACTTATACCAGGAGCAGATTAAATACAATAAGGAAGAATGGAGAAATATGGGAGAGGCCTTTACAGGAAGACAACAAGTTTATATTAAATATATAAATAATTATCAACAGTCCGTACATGTTTGTTAACAATAACGGAAAGTTCATAAAAATCAAGGCTATTTGTTCATCTCACTTTATACTATTAGCTTGTATATTGAATTATGAAGGTAGGTTTCGTTTTTCACCTTTTTAAGTAAAAACACCATGAGTAATAGCCGCATATGGTAGCTTATCTACTAATAGCCATAATTAAACAGCTTCGATAGTACATCGGATATTAAGAACTTCAATCTAATTATTAGACAAATATTTTCTAGAACCTGATGGAAATAAGTTGAAGGTATTCTAAGATTCAAAGCATTCCATTGCGTAAATGACAACAGAACAATACCGACACAGTGCAATGAGCTAAAAAACCTGACGCCCCTTGCATTCACGCGATAAAAAGCAACAAAGACACCTCCAATTCTACGTTGCGAAATGAATCCTTTACACTAAAACGGTACTTACCAAGAATTAGAACACCACAAAGCAACGCCGACAAAAAGTAAAACTTAAAGGATGCCATATTTACGAATTGCGTCGCGACAACTACGGATTGGAATTGCGTTCAACAAGCAATAATAGGAACTGCGAGTCAAAAGGAATCTGTGTGATAGATAATCCGGCAGTGAAATTAACGTCAGTCACTCTGCACTCGTCGGACAGCTGAGCAATGTTGCCAGCGTTTGTGTAGTTAGCCCTCAGAGTTAGCCTATGTAAAAAATAGTGAGGTGGTAATGTAAAATTAACCGATAATGAAAAATAACCCTAGCATGTTATTACTAGTTGACGCATGCGGCTTGCGACAAAGTACTCGACACCATGCCACTGTCAAAAAAAGAGTTAATTTCAACTAAAAAGTTTAAGCTTGTAGACTTTCTTGCAAATATTGCAACGAACGATTCATGAAGGTTTAATATTACCAAAACAATATATGGATGTGTGAAATAGCTAATAACGATACGAAAAATTTAATTAATATTCAATCTGGGAAACAGTGTCTTAATTATTTTTTCTAGTGACGATCGGTTTGTTCGACTATATGTATAAACGTGTATTAAAACGTAACATGCATGTATATAGTTGAGTTAACTACATACGTGATACTATAGTACCTTCGGTGATGATGATTGATAAACAAAAAATTTAAGATACAAAATTATTATTGACCTAAATGCAATAATTAGTTTATAAAGTAGCAATAAACCCCTTCCTCATAACAGTTTAAATGCCTTTTAATTACAGCACAACTGGGGAAGTTACACAGCCCGCCATTCATCATTTGCTATGAGCTTACTGTGCGTGTAACAATGGGACTCGAAAAAAGGACAATCAAAATTTGTGGCAGTGTTTTAGTGACTTTAATTATTATCGGTAAGCTTTGCTTTCTTTTCTCTATCTTAAAACTTTTTTAAACTTATATGTTTGACGGGAACGTTATTTGATGGTTCAGTTGCTACTTTGATTGGACTATAGTTGACAAAGTGCTCTAAAAAAGTTTAAGCTTTAGAGTGTTCTCATTTAATAAAAAAAAATCTTTTTTAATCATGATTCACATAATTATATGAGTATCTATCTACCTATAAGATGTGAAACATTTTAAGGAACTATTTGTATGCACGGCAGTGCATACGCCAAGTATTTTCAAAATTATAGTAATAGATTATTGATATTACCTAAAGAACAACATTTATGTTAGAATTATGCAAGAGTCTGCTGGTGCACAGGGAAGTTCGTCCCGATCCCGAGATCATGAATAACAGAACAAACTTATATTCACACGTTTATTATTGTCAAATAATATAAGTGCGATACATTTTTATATGTTTTGATTAAAATAAGTTTGTAAAAGTTATAAAGGCTATAAATAATTAAAATATATTGGGACGACACAAATTACATGCTTACAGCGAGGCCACAGATAATGAAAGAGAACGAGGAGTCTACACTCCTGCCACAGATAATATCCAATGTAGAACATAGATTATATAAAAACAGTAATTCCAACACGCCTCCTTATGTTGTACATTGGATAAACCTATAATACAAGACTATGATGGCATATATATAACAATACAGATCAAAAAGGAACAAAGAGACTGACTAGTTAAAAATGACTCTATACATAACAACTATGACTCCAAGTCTTTAGTTAACATACATTTCAGTTTCAGACCCTTAACAAACTTAACATGTTTTTGTGTACTTAATGGTTTTGTAAGAACATCTGCTACCATTTCATCAGTACATAAGTATTGAACATTTATTTTACCATCATGTATAAGGTCTTTCACAAAATGATACCGCAAGTCTATATGTTTGGTTTTACGGTGTGAATATTCTTTGGCTAGTAACAATTTCTGCGCACTTTGATTGTCATTGTATACAGTGACACTAAATTGTTTATCAATTATTTCTGACAAGAAATTCCTGATAAAACATATATCCTTGCATACATCGGAAATACAAAGATATTCACTTTCTGTACTGGAAAGCGCAACACATCGTTGTTTTCTTGCTTCCCAGTTGATGACATTATTACCAAGTTTTACTACAAAGCCAGTATATGACTTGCGGTCAGTTATTTCCTGAGCCCAATCGGCGTCTGAAAAAGCATTTATTTCAAAGTTTCTATCCTTTACGAAATAAAGACCATGATTGATTGTACCGGCTAAGTACCTCAATACTCGCTTTGCAGTCCGCCAATGGCTTTCATCAAAACATGTACTGAACTGGCTTAATTGGCTACATGCGAATGAAATGTCTGGGCGTGTACAAACAGACAAAAACATTAATGAGCCTAGTAGTTGCCTATACTGATAAACATTGTCATCCAATGGTTTGTTAGACTTTTCTAATTTACAATTTACAGGTAATGGAGTTGAAACCGGCTTACAATCGGACATATTATAGCGCTCAAGTAGCCTCTTAATATAATCATGCTGGTCTAAAACAGTTACATTATTGTATTTGGTAACGTTCATCCCTAAACAATTTTTTAAAGTACCAAGATGACGTATTTCAAAGTGCCGTTTTAGCAATGATGTAACTGTTTGAATACAATTATTGTGAAACACATAAAAATCATCAATAAATAAGGCTATAATTATGTACTCAGTCTTATTTTTTCTTACATACACACATGGCTCGCATTTACTTTGAACGAAACCATTATCAGCAAGCAATGTGTGAATCTTAATGTTCCACATACGGCTAGCTTGTTTTAAGCCATAAATACATTTTTTAAGTAAACAAACTTTACTATTGTTAGATTGAAAACCGGTTGGCTGCTCCATGTAGATCTTTTCGTCTAACTCGCCATTTAAAAAGGCTGTGGTGACATCAATATGATCCATGCACAGGTCCAACTGATTTGCAATAGCAAACAAAATTCTTAATGTTGAATGTCTAACCACAGGCGAATAGGTATCGGAATAATCAATTCCTTCTTTTTGACTATAACCACAAGCGACTAGTCTTGCTTTATACCTAGTAAAGTTGCCTGTAGCATCAAACTTTTTCTTAAAAACCCATTTGTTTCTTACAACATTAACATTCTGTGGACGATCAACTAAATCCCACACTTGATTTTTAATCATAGAGCTCAACTCAACTTCCATGGCACCAGACCATTCCTCCTTTTCAGGTGAATTCATGGCATCCCGGTAAGTAAGTGGCTCGAGTGATGAACTTGCTGCAGCCAACAGTGACGATATGTGAAAATCATTATACCTTTCGGGAAAAATACCTCGAGTGCTCCGCACTGGGCGAGAGTTAGACGGAACAGCAGAAGCTTCCGCTAACATCGGCTCGTAGTCTGGAGATGCAACAGGGAGCGGTGGAGAGGTGACAGGGCTGGATAGCACCGAGTCCTCGCCGCTAGCCTCAGAGACATCTTCAGATGTGCGATATTGGTCAGACAGAGGTGACAACACTGGTAAGCTCGCCTCCTCCTCTGAAACCGATAAAGAGCTTCGATTACATATTTTATCATTATTCACATTGTCATCATGGCGTTTAGGAGTACTAAGACTATTATCAATGTCATTACTACCTATACTAATATCACAGTTAGTATTTAAAACATTATTGCAGCTAGAATTATTATTTTTAAAATGATCATTAACACTGACATTGTTAATAAAATTATCAAAAATAATAACATTTGCTCTTTGGGCCTCATCATTAGCATGTAAATTATTTCCAAATTTGTCCTCAAGAAAAACAACGCTTCTAGAATAAATAACCCTTTTGGGATTAACTGGATCTATTAAGCGATATCCCTTGCACGTCTCACCATAACCTACAAAAATATGCTGTTTTGCTTTAGCATCAAGCTTACGTCTCTTTTGATTAGGCACATGAGAGTATGCTACACAGCCAAAAACGCGTAAATGACGAAGATCAACACTAGATCCGGTCCATATACACTCAGGAATTCTGCCGGATAATGCACTGGTAGGCGACCTATTTTTTAAATAAATAGCCGTCATAACAGCTTCGCCCCAGTAGCGATCAGGCAACTGAGATTCCTGTAACATGGCTCGAGCTTTTTCAAAAATCGTGCGATTTACTCTCTCACTAAGACCATTTTGAGCAGGACTGTAAGGACAAGTAGTTTGGTGGATAATGCCTTCCTTTTTAAGGAAATTGGACAAATTTTTATTGTAATATTCAGTACCCTGGTCTGTGCGTAGAACTTTAATACGCAATCCAGTTTGTCTTTCAACTAAAGATTTAAAATTAACAAAATGAGAACTCACCTCGGATTTATTCTTGAGAAGATAGCCGAAGGTGCGTCTTGACTTGTCATCAGTAAACGTCAACAAATAACGAGCTCCTCCCCAGCTGGGTACTTGAACAGGCCCGGCAATGTCACTATGCACCAGGTCCAGAAGGTTGGCAGCACGCCCCGCACTTGACTGAGGAAACGATGTTTCACACATCTTTCCAGTAAGGCAGGCGATGCACCGAGCCGGCACGCCGTCTTCAGGCTGAAAAACGACACCACACTCATGCCCTCCACCTAGTATGGACATACCTTTGGAATTCAAGTGACCTAATCGCTTGTGCCATGTAGAAAAAGGCACAGCAGTTGCAGCATTGGCACTCATGGTTCCATGCCCTTGCATGGACATAGAGTTACCTATTACGGGGTCAGGTCGAGTTTGCAAGACATTGTTTACTTTAAACTTATACAGACCGTCTTGTTTGTTAACAGAAAAAACCTTTTTGCCTGTGACTTGACATGTACTGTAAATATTACATTTATCTTTTTGGAAAATAACAACATAACCTTTACTAGTAATTTCACTAACAGACATTAAATTCTTAGATAGACCAGGCACAAATAGTACATTATCTAAGGAAACTTCAGGAGAAATAACAGTCTTACCAACAAATTCACTATTTAGTTGCTGTCCATTTGCAATAGTTATCACACACTTTCTGTTCTTGACATCATGCAGCAGAGACATGTCCCCTGTCATGTTTGCAGAAGCACCACTGTCCAAGACATACTCCTTAGAGTGGGAAACGGAGAAGGCTGAAGCATACATAGTGTGTTCCTGTCCATTCTTCTTTGCTTCATCTCTCTTTTTCTTGAAACAGCGACTCGCAGCATGACCATTCTTGTTGCAGTAAGTGCAGATGTTAGATTTGTTAAAATTAGAAGACTTCTTCCTGTTCGCCATAAAGGCAATGTTGTCTGTAGCAATATTACTTCGCCGGTGATCCTCCTGCAGTAGTCTGGTCCGGACTACCTCACTTGATAAGGTTTTGGTTAAACTGGCCGTCTCAAGGCTAGACACAAGCACGTTGAACTCTTCAGGTAAGCCCGATAGAAGAATTTCAGCTGTTTCTTCGTCGGCAATTACCTTTCCAATATCCGACAGCTGCGTGACGAGCTTAAGGACTCCGTCTATGTATTCTGACATGCTAGAGAAGTGGCTATATTCAACGCGATGTAGTTGTCGTAATAGTAGTACTCGCCGGTATAGCCCTTTGTCCTCAAAAGTGTCGGAAAGCGACTTCCAGGCTTCCTTAGCGGTCTTCGCAACGCGCACGTACTGGTAGAGGTTAGGTTCACATGAGAGACAAATTTTTGCCAAAGCACGTGAATCCCGCGTAGCATCGGTGTCTGTGCCATCAACGCAGCTCCACAAACCATCAAGAGTCAGCACCATTTTGATAGCGAATTTCCAATTGATCCAATTATCGATACCTTTGAGTTTTTCGATATTGGTTGAGGTTATGTTGCACGCGGTCCCGCCTTGTTGCGTCATGACTCGGGTAATCTGGTAACGACGTTTAAGGTTTTGCTTTCTTAGCTTACCTAAATTGATCTGCTAGGACCAGAACCTGTTAGAATTATGCAAGAGTCTGCTGGTGCACAGGGAAGTTCGTCCCGATCCCGAGATCATGAATAACAGAACAAACTTATATTCACACGTTTATTATTGTCAAATAATATAAGTGCGATACATTTTTATATGTTTTGATTAAAATAAGTTTGTAAAAGTTATAAAGGCTATAAATAATTAAAATATATTGGGACGACACAAATTACATGCTTACAGCGAGGCCACAGATAATGAAAGAGAACGAGGAGTCTACACTCCTGCCACAGATAATATCCAATGTAGAACATAGATTATATAAAAACAGTAATTCCAACAATTTATCTGGAACATTTTACTTTAAAGGCACGCCGCTACGGAAGTCATGATATCATTGTCGTAATTTTGTCCAATTACTGAACACCGTAGCAATCAACAGTTTGTACACATGACCTCGTCACATAATTATTATGTCAGTACAATCTAATTCGTATGTTATTGACACTCTTCTTAGAAGTTTTGTGATTTAAAAAGTACCAAGGATTTATTCGGTATTTTTATCTTAGCGAATTTATTACTTATATGTTTTTTTACAATATATTATTAAGTAACTTTTGAGCGTAACCGACCTTTTTTAAATGCTCCAATTTATTCAACTCCAATATGCGTATGCGTCAAGCGTCCACGCGCGAGTGGGTCTACCTGTCTCTGTCTAATCATATCAATTTAAAAAAAGATGTCTAGCACCGCGTTCGATTTTCTGTTGTGATTTATGCTAAAAGTGCTAGGCGCAAAAAAATCCATTTCTCCAAGATCCTATCATCAGATCCGCCTTAGTGCCAATAGAAATAGCTCGAGGTTATACCTCGGTCGTGTTTAATAAAGTTACATTTTACAATTTCGCTGTATGCCTCTTTAAGGCACGCAATAGCCAATATGTTGCTAGAAAGAGAGGCAAACAGCTAAATTGCAAATTGTAACTTTATAAAACGCGACCCTGTTCGATTAAAAAAATAAATTTGATTACTGGTTCACGATTCCCGGACATGGCGGACATATCTCGTAACATACACAAAAAACATCAGTCGGATTGAGAACCTCCTCCTTTTTTGAAGTCGGTTAAAAATACAACACTCTTGAAATTATGTCTGTTCATTTGTATTTCAGGATGTACACTGGGACTTTTATTTGCCTTCCTTTTCAATCAGGCGCCTTACATTGGTAAGAAGAAATAATCGATTTAAATAATTTTTCTGTATTAAAGTTGAATTACCATCGGATGTAATAAATAAAGAAACGAATGATTTTCTATAATTTAAACACAAGAATATACTCTGCCTAGTAACCAGTCACTAAAAAAGGTGGCGAATCCAAATTTCTTTTCAACTCTTTGCACCTTTCTTTTTTTAATTTGCTACCTTTTTCTATAGACAGCGTCTGCTAGACAGAGTTTAGGCACATTCTTCTTTTTTTAAACTTATACAGAACTAGAGGCGTGGCCACATCTAGCTGACGATGATCAGCGACTCCTCCACTTCAGAACCGCAGAACCAGACACCTGGCACCCTTGGGTTCGGCGAATTAATGAGCTACTTAACGGTAAGTTTCCAGTCAAGCTGTTTTACTGGGTCTACCAGTAGCCCTACCATGAGATACCGATACGTTATTAACACGCGTTTACTTTCTATCCATCCCCCTCGTTCTTGCGTATTGGCGCGAGCAAGCCAGATAGAAAATAAACGCGCGTTAATAACGCCGCCGCATCACATGTATTGTGTAATATTCTATTTCCTTTTTTGTATTTTAATTTCTATATGTAAGTATGTGTATCAGAATAACTATCAGACGTACGTGACCTCACAAACGGCCCCAATAGAAGACCAGCGCTGGGCTGTAATACAGGCCCCAGCTTTATGCTGAATTGGGGACCGTTTTCTGGCAAACTTTGTTTCTTGTCTTTTTAAATGTGTATGTTGTAAATTCATGTATTGTGTGTCACAAATATTTTTTTTTCTTTCTTTCTTTCTTTCTTTCATGGTACGGCTACAGATCGCCTACCACCAACTTAGGAAATTGTATTTTTTTAGCTTTGCTAGTTTTTATTACTTCATTTACGCTTTCCTTCAATGACAGGGACGGATAGATGCTGGAAATTTAGGATTACGAAATTTCGCGGTATGCCTGCAGTTTAGTTTCCATTACAAAATACCTATTGTTTTAAAACAGACGGATAGGTCGGATAGCCGCGAGAAGACCACCAGTTTTTGTGACACCTTCCACCGTCTTAGGTATTCACAAGTGCTTTAACAAAAACCTAAGCTCTTGTGTGGGTTATCCTACACTCTCAAATCACCGCCTGACACTATGGTCTGCTTGCATAATCCTAGGCTAGGTTAACCTGGGACTAAACGGTGTTAAAAATTTAACCGTATTAGTTGTGCAAGAGGGTCTAAAAATACCTCAATCAAAAACTGTTTTATCACGGTTTCATGTGGATATTTGATAGGTACATATTTTTGACGACTAATTCATGCCATGATCCAGAATACGAGACCCCAGAGCCTGAGGACCCTCCCCCCGCCCCGTGTTCCACGCATCCCCACCATGAGGAGTCAACTCGCTCAGAGCCCTGCGCCCATGCCATGCGCTACTGGCGTCCCTGCACCATCGACACTCTTTACCAGTACGTCGCGGGTACCCCCTGCGTGTTCCTCAGGCTGTCTCATGTAAGTTGTTACCCCAGGACCCGAGTATTTCTCCCACGCACTCTTTCCATGTAGTCTCAGCGAACAGCTCTTCCTCGAACTTCGAAATCAAGGATTTGTCTGTCACTCTGAATCACACGTTAATTACGTACAAATAAATAATAAATACATATATACTTAATAAACGATCTTCGTGAAACTTGGCCAATTTTTCACGTTTCATCTCATCTACTTATTCAAAACCCCAAATCTCAAAGACAGTTGGTTAGGTAGGTAACTAGTAACTACCTACCACATTTCCTCATAGTGTGCAGTCATTATATTTTTCAAGTAAATAAAAGGTTTAATTACTTTTTGTCCACAGATTAACCAATGGACGCCTCAGCCATACAATAATTCGGTGGACTTGCCTATACCTGAAGACATGCCGGAACACTTGAAAAAAGGCTTGGTAATGACCATCAGTGACTATTATCACTATAGCTATTATCTGGGTCGCGTTTTATAAAGTTACAATTTACAATTTCGCTGTTTGCCTCTCTTTCTCGCCAATATGTGCGTGCGTTAGAGAGGCAAACAGCGAAATTGTAAATTGTAACTTTATAAAACGCGACCCAGATAGATAATTTGATTAGTTACTAAAAATCTTAACATTCTTGCTCTAAGTTCTTAAATCGAAATTATCAACTAGATACTTATTGCTCTAATTGTCCTTCAACTAACTTATAGTTCGTGAAATATAAATACTTAGGTAACTTTCTTCCTAACATTATAATTGTAGTTTATTATTATAGTAAAAATAAACATTCAATTTATATTTCTCGAACTATAATAGAAACGATTATAGCTAGAGTTGTGCATGCAAGTTAGAGTAGGTAGTTATTTACGTAGTCAAAATTTTTCTCAAACATTTTTCTAAGTCAAAATACTGTATTGAATAATAAAAAAGGGCCCTTAAACAAATCAGCATGATTTTTATTACAGCCTGTATTATCTAACGTAAAAAATAAAATGGCTATTTCAGAACCACCCATCAGCAAAACTCGAAGATTACGTCTGGCTATCTTGCAAAGGGGAATTCCCGGCGGACGAAGAAAACGTCGGTCTCATCCGGTACATCCCCGAATACTTGCCACCGGGGTTCCCCGTAAGAAGGTTACATGCTGGCAACACTGGTGGAGTGACAGGAGGGCCCCTAGTCGCTGTGATGTTTCAGAATGTGACACGTAAGTATCATGAATTCATGATATTGTGTTTGATAGCAATCGTAACAACCTGTCTCTTTTCTATACAATCAAAAAGAGAAGGTAGTTGCGACAAAGCCGCGAGTTGATGTCAAAAACAAGATGTGCTATGCGGTTGACGGCCTATCAGTACCAAAATCTATTGCAATTGCGTGAACAGAATTCATTTAAGTGATAAATTGAATACCTATGATACCTACTCGAAAATTGAGACTTAATCTTCGCGCTATGCCCTCTGCTGAGTTTATTAAAGCACTAAGTTAAGAAAGGCGAGAAGAAAAGTAGTGCATAATTGCCCTAAAAATATTCTGTGTTCTTTTTTCAAAAGTAGTAGGTATGATCATCTATTAATGAATTTTTGAACAAATATTAAGGATTGTTTATTACCTACCTTGTTACATTCTAATCAATAAAAAAATATACAAACTTCTTGAAAATCATGTAAAATCCTAATACAAGTCATGAAAAGAATTATATATTATATTACATCACTAGTCACTAAACTTCCCTGCAACGCCATCTAGGTACATAAAGCTTTATTCATGTAATCTTAGTTCAGTGTATAACCAACAGGTGGCGTGATTATCAACGTGGAATGCCGCATCTGGACGCGCGACATCATCTACGATAGAAACAGCAACGTTGGTCGCACCACGTTTCAAATACTCATAGAATAATTTAATACTTTTATAAAGGTGCTTTCAGACAAAACGAGCAGCGATTGCTCGTCGATTCTAACCCCCTACTCTACGAAATTCGATCGTTCCACAAAACGTGATTCTGTGATTTCGTAGAGTGGGGGATAGAACAGCGAATGCTCGTTTGGTCTGAATGTACCTTTAGTATTAGGGCTGATTTTGCAAACCTCGGTTAAAAGTATCCGTTAGTTAAAAATTTTACCATCTTTATTCTTTATCTCATCAGTCAAAAAAAGATAGAACTAACATTTATTTGACTAACTTTTAACTGGGGATTGAAAAATCAGTACGTATTTACCCCCTTATTCATAAACGTTTGTTAACTTAACAAGCCGCTAATAATTGATTGTCCCTTTTGTTCTTATGGACACATTGTTAAGACCGAAAGGGACAAACAATTATAATAATAATAAGGGGGTTAGTAATTTAATTAGGTTCGATTTCTCAAAACTTTTATTCGAAGAATAACAGTGTCAGATGACTATGTTGTTTTAGGGTATTTTCACTTTTAGGGTCACCCAATTAAAGTGAAATTAAAACACCTTAATTGCAGTCTGAGATTATTACTATCAGAGACTTTCAAGAGTAAGCGTTATTCTTCGAATAAAAGTTTACCAAAAAACATGGTCAGCCGAAGTAATACCCTTTTCTCTGTCACTCTAATGACACCTTCGTTGGAGCGACAGAGACAAATCCCCGAAATTTACGAATTTCGGTGTTCGCGGTAGTAGGCCTGGGTGCTTAGCCAAGTTGCCAATCGCTAACGCTTAATCGTTAATCGTAAACGAATGGCAGCTAACTGTCTTTGTCACACTAATATGAAAGAGCGACAGAGAGGGAAACCTACGATACGCTACTAAGCGTTAGCGATTGGCAACTTGGTTAAGCATCCTGGACAGAAACCTTTTTTTTACTATTTTTTATCTGACGTATACGTTTATCCGGGAATTGTGAAAAACGCCGTAAGTCATTTTTAATAACTTGGCCTAAAAACGCAAAAATTATAAATAAAACAAACAATTTCCATTTATAATTATTTTATTGCATAATTCATAAGAATTACAAACAACCAAGCCACGTGATCTCGCTTACATCCATAGAACATTTAAATTGACGAATTACAACAATAATAATCAGCCCTACCGCGAACTTCGAAATCCGAAATTTTCGAGGAAATCGTCGGGTGAGAATGCAATTGTGCCATATCCATTTTTAAGCAAAATCGGTTTTTAATGGTTCTTGATAGAATATTTTTTTTTGTAGCTTATAACAGTAATCGATTTTTAAAAAATCTTATTTTAAACTTAAAAAAAACATACATTTTTGTGCCATATCCTCAAACCGCAATACATGGTGATCACAATATTGTGCCATGTCCGGACATGACACAAATTTACGGTTAACAGCTATTTATCAATGTGCCAAGCGACTAACCGATCAACATTTTTGTGACATAATCCATTAATCGATTTGATTGTATCGATTCGATACTTTTTTTACCTACCCTCTCTTTTGATAAATGACAATAAAGAAGGTAGGTTTGATTTATACTGATTTGTGTCATTCATACTTCAAGCTTTTATCTTAATAAGTTGGTGGTATAAATACCTACATAATATGTATAATTACGAGTACCTAACCATAAATTGTAAGAAATGACATATACTACAGAAAATGTGACCGAACTCCCAATGACCAGTACTGGAATCGAACCAGCGACCTCGTGCTTTCCTGCCATGCCATGCTATTTAAGTCCTGGAAACAGGAGGCCTCGGTCACTGTTCCTGAAGTACATATTATATGACATGTCTTTTAATTTATAGAGCGTGTAGTTAAACTGTAATTTTATTAGTTGATGTGAAATAATAACGTTAATATAATTATCATTCATTAGTAAACATATTATAAGCTGTTCTCATCGATATTATTTCATAGGTATCGACATTAGCACTAGATATCGTTCAAAAGCTTATCATTTCACAAAATAGAGAAGGTCACCTATTAGATGGTACCTATTTACAAGAAAGTATGATTCACATAAATATTGGGAATCAATATTGGCACCATATTCACGTGAATAAGTATGTCTTCATATTTGAGATAAATTATCGTCTTGACTTGAAATAAATCTAGTCGTAAAATAACTTTTATTTGCATAAACAATTGCTTTTTAATGTCTATCTTTCTTGACATTGCACTAACATTTTGTGACACATCCATAACTTTGTGTCATATCATACATAGCAAGTTAAACATTTTCTTACCAAAATGGATATGGCAATTGTAAAACTACTTATATCTCATGACTATAATAAGTTAAACATTAATTGTATATAACAAAAAATAGTAAATTAATATACTAAAGTGTCAGTTAAGTTAAATATTGCAAAATGATAAGACATTTCAAGAAATATTTTTTTTTGTTTCATTTCGCTCTCCTGTAAACCAAGGCAAGTGGCGTATAGCACAATTGCATTCTCAGCCGACGAAATGTCCCTGTCACCACTGTCACTCTAATAGAGTACTTCTTTGGAGAGACAAACAAAAATCTTCGAAATCTTCGAAGTTCGTGGTAGTAGGCCAGTAGGGTCGAGTTGGGTAAGTGAAACTGGATGCTTCGCCGAGTTGCCAATCGCTAACGCTTAGTAGCGTATCGTAGTTTTCCCTTTCTGTCACTCTTTCATATTAGTGCGATAAAGACAGTTTGCTGCCTTTCGTTTACGATTGACGGTTAAGCGTTAGCGATTGGCAACTTGTCTAAGCACCCAGGCCCGCTACCGCAAACACCGAAGGTCGCTAATTTCGGGGATTTCTTTCTGTCACTCCAACGAAGGCGTCATTTAGAGTGACAGAGATAAATCTCCGAAATTTGCGAATTTCGTAGTTTGCGGTGAGGAAGGTCATACATTTCACTTTGTGGGGCCCGGGGGGGCCTACCTACGTGTTTTTCACTTACCCACTTACCCAATTTGACATTACCTACACAACTCTAAAGGTACATTCAGACCAAACGAGCATTCGCTGTTCTAATCCCCTACTCTACGAAATTTGATCGTTACACGAAATCTGACTCGTCGATTTCGTAGAGTGGGAGATACAATAGCGAATGCTTGTTTGGTCTGAATGCACCTTAATAATCACTGATCGGAACTATAGGTGCAAAACTTTAACAAAACTTGTCGAGTATTTGGTATTTCGATTTAGAAGTAAAATTGGACACTGATTTGGCAATAATGTTCTTATTGTTATTTAGGCGAGCAACTCAAATTGTTTTTTTTAGTCGAATTTTTTAGAGACGAATCCCCGAAATTTACGAACCGTAAAACCACCAAGCAATGGTCCAATATTGCAACTATGGTCCTCAATCTCAACTCCTTAAAAAACATCAGCGGCCGACCGCGAAAAACGAAATTCATAAATTTCGAGGATTTGTCTCTCTCATTCTAATATCACCTTCGTTTGAGTGACAGAGAAAAATCTTCGAAATTTACGAATTTCGATTTTCGCGGTAGTAGGTCAGTACCAATATTCTTTTTGGCTTTGTCCAAGTTTTTTTATTATTAATTAGGAATTTTTGCCTATAAATAGCACAATTAATATGACAATGACACCTAATGCAAGATATTCGATTAAGTTTTGGCACGTTTTGGACTATCGGGAGCGGGTTTTACAGAACTTCGGTGTTGGCCTGGCCTACTACCGCGAAAATCGAAATTCGTAAATTTCGAGGATTTTCTCTGTCACTCAAACGAAGACGTCATTAGAGTGAAAGAGACAAATCTTCGAAATTTACCTCGTTTTTCGCGGTAGGGCCGCAGTACCTACCTGTACCCAGAGTCCTTCATAAGGTCGTCTGTCCTTCTATCGGCCTACTATGTCATCGCTAAAAGTTTTTATAAATATATTTATTTTGTTTTGCACCCATAGTTTCGCTAATAAAATGACCTTATGTATTAACAGGCACATACATAGACAGGCAAGTATTTCACTGTAGTTAAGTACAGCGTGTATTTTAATAGTACCGTCAAGTGCAAAAATAAGTATCTAAATAATCCGCTCATAAATATGTTACGACGTTCTTATTAGTTATTACTTATACGTATTACACAGAATTGGAGTGCACTGGGACATATGTTTGAACATTTTTGTGTTCATCTTATTTTGTCTTCGACTGTATATTATAATGCATCAAATCAAGGGAGGTATGTACGGAATCACTAACGAGCGGAGGGCTTTTAATGACTCGAGTTAGTATTCCGCTTACCGACCGTGATGCATACAATATTTTTCATCACTCTTGCCGACAAAAAAAAGTTTTAAGACAAAATATTATACATGACGTACTGACATTTGCAAGCTATGGCGCGCTTTGACAGCAAGTGTGATGAAAAAGTACTAACCAAACGTAGGTTTTAATACTACAAACCGATATTGCAAGGTAATTTGAAGTTAAACGTAAACACTGAAGCTTAAATTTATTGAACAGCAATGTAATGCGAGCCTTAATTTGACGCACGAAAGAATCGAACAGCTATTAACGGTTGTGACTAGTAATGTACCGAGGAAAAGTTTCATAAATTGCGAAACTTCAATAGAGAATGTTCTCAGCAATTTAAAATTTACAAGCAATCTTATCATGCCAAAACCGTTGTATATACATTCCTTTAAGACGTATCTTATGCCTCATTTACGCAATTTGTAAAATACAATATTCTACATAACACTTTTTTACAAGTTCTCGTGGAAACATTCTCAATGAGAACTTACTCTTAAATTCTCATGAAAATTCTCGGAAATATCCGGGTATTTTACCGCAATTTTGATTGAGAATGTTCTTCAGCTTGTACAGTGCTAGTTGCGACAAATAAAGTTCTAATCGTGGTGATATATTGCTGCTGATTGAATTTGAATGGAAAAAAATTGGCAGTCATTTTCAATAAAACTTCAATGAAAATGTGTATTACTCCAGTTGAGGTAATATAAAAAATACAGCCCGTAGGTATTTTAAAACAAGCTAATTCTGACTTACTGCAAAATAAAAACAAAGAAACATACCTATACTCTTGGCGCGTTGAGTACTTTTTAACTGATTTAGTTCTTTAGTATAAAAAAGCTTATTATCAAATCTAGTAATTTCATGCATAAGTACAGTAGGTATGTTTAATAATATAATTTAATTTATAATAGAACCTAAATGCTACTTCTACTTTTATAAAATAACAGTTTCAGTTCTTAATTTTAACCTAATATCATAATTATCGGAGGAGTTATACCAAATAAAGTAGGTACATTAATGCAGACGCCGGAAAACCAAGCTTTGTAGTAGGCAACGTTTGATTTCTAGGATTTGAAAAATTAGTTACATAAAAAGGGGGGTTTTTTGAACGATTGAACTATTAATGATGTTATAACCAAATACTTAAGCATCCGTATTGTAAGTCAATTATTCATTTTCGTAATGTATTATCCTAGGCATAGGCAAATGTATGCAAATTAACAGTACTTGACAATGAAGTACAACTGTAATTAATATTATTTATATAATTAGTATAAAATTGTTTAACATTTACGACGAAAACTAGTGACATTTAAGACATTACACCCCATGGGGTTTGACCTTCACTGCCTTGCCCCTAGACTAGGCATTGGAACGTTATACGGGGTGTGGCCTGTAATAGAAGCAATTCAGTAAAACGTACTTCTAAACAATAAGTAATTAACTTCAAACGGTCTCAATTAATTACAATGACAATAGATTTACTGCTGGTTTCTAAAAAAAATAATCGATGTACTGTACTGGGCATTTGGGCAATGTACTATAGATTTTCATCTAACTCTTCTAAGAATCGATTTCGGAACTCGGTCGAGCTCGGTTATACTTTTATAATAATAACATATTAAGGCTTTAAGATTGACAGTGATTCCTAGCCGCTAGCATATTTTATTAGGGTAGCTACCTTAGCGACACGTAAGCGACAATGGAATGCTCCTACACATAAAAAAAATACTTTAATTTGTAAAACAATAATCATCAAAAAAAAAATTAAAAACCGACTTCGACTTGGCCAACGAGACCATTAATTGAAAATCGATCCACTATGCTCTGCCGTGTCAGACCTATCTCATCTAACTTGATGTCCTCGAAACACAAGTTAGATGAGATAGGTTATGACACTGCAGTGCTAAGAGATATTAACTGACATACATACAAAAAAAACTGTAGAATTCAGGACATTATTTTTGAAGTCAGTTAAAATAATTTGATGTGAACAGTCTATAGTTTAATTATTTGTTCCTATTATAGGCCACACCCTGGTTAGGTATGATGGCCTTTCCACAGAGGAGAACATTACTGTTTTGAAGTTAGATTTTTCCAAATGAGTATATACCCACGAGTATAATGGCTGATAGTGTAACGTATTTCATAATAATATTATAAAATTATCATTGGTCTTACAAAATCTAACAAATCCTAATCTAACATATAATATTTAAAGATACGAATACTTAAATACCTACATAGAAAAATAAATTAAATAATGACTAAAGAACATAATGTTCTTGATAAACATACAGAACCCTATCGGAACTCGGGAAATTTAATACTCTTGTAACTCGAAACTGTGAAAGCGCAAGGACTATTAATGTTGGGTACACGGGTGTACCCCTTTACTCGCTCACTTGCTTCATGTAGCTATTGTTTTTATTTCATGTGTTAATAGTCTTTCGCAAAAATCAAATCACTTCAGTACACGGGTAATCGCTTTAAGTATGCGCAGAGCAGATGTATTAATTTATGGGTACACGAGTGTATGACTTTGACGATATACAGGTGAATCACTTAATAGTTACACGGGTGGGTTACTTTACGGGTACCCTAGTCGTGCAGCATTTTATTCGACGAAGATCTCAAAGCGCGCTCGCCCAGTGCGTCCAGTGCCATCGTAATAGATGTCCCGCGCCCAGATACGACATTCCACGTTGATCAGCACACCTCCTGTATAAACAGTGCAATTAAAGTAAAGCCGAAGTATTGAAGATGTTGTTGCAAGGGATCAGCAGGCCTAAGCCAAGATGCCATTTTGCAGTCATATACGATAAGCAAAAAGCGATAAATGTATGAAAAAGAAATTAGAACGAAAACGTACATCGTAGTAACGTGATTTACCTTTTGAATCTGTAATTTCAATACATTTGTTTATTTATTAAGTGACCAAGGCTCAAAGTCACCCAAAGGGCAATGGAGAGGGCTATGCTAGGAGTCTCTCTGCGTGATCGGATTAAAAATGAGACCATCCACAGCAGAACCAAAGTAACCGAAATAGCTCTCCGAATCGCTAAACTGAAGTGGCAGTGGACGGAGCACTTTGCGCGTAGAACCAATGGCCGTTGGGGCGGGAAGGTTCTTGAGTGGCGGCCACGTACCGAAAGGCGTAGCGTGGGTAGGCCCCCCACATGGTGAACCTAGTGAAGGTCGCAGGAGTCCGCTGGGTGCGAGTGGCACAGGACCGGTCAATGTGGCAATCTTTGGGGGAGGCCTATGTTCAGCAGTGGACGTCTTTCGGCTGATATGATGATGATGATGATGTGCATTTATTACTTATCGCTTATCGTATACGACTGCAGAATGGGATTTTGGCAAGGCATGTAGGTTGTTGTACAAAACGATTTATACATACGTCTTGGAGAAGCAAAGACCACGCCAACTAACGGCCCAGGGTCCTTGTCCGGGATGTGTCGGCTCGCGTACGGGATCCGGTCAGCTGTGTGCAGACGGCTCAGAGGGAACCCTGGGGGCAGACCTCCGGTGACGTAATGTATGGTGCCGATGTTCTCCTTGTCAGCATTGAACTCCCCTTGGCAGGATACCCAGATGTAATCTACGCCGTTGGCTTCACTCTGCAAAAGTCGTATGTTATTAGACATAGCCACAAATATATATTTTCTTTCGATTTGCATGTCATTTACTGATATGGTATCTAAGCCCATATTGTAAGTAGTTAAATGCAAGAACGATACACACAAAAATCACAGCAAAATACAGATTTATACTGTCAGTGACATTATTTTTATTATATATTTGACTTATTCAATTGATTATACATTAAACTACTTAGCAAAGTCCCTAAGCATCGAGCTTTAGACACGTGAGTGATTTTTGGATAATTATAATCTGGACCTGTGAAACTCGATCGTCGTGCGGGCTCTCTGTTGCGATTGAAAATTTGATCATAAGTGTGACAAGGAGGCAACACCTGATTCTCAGTAGGCCCTCAAAGCTGGGTGATTGTGTCTAAGCTTGTCAAACATGACTTCAAACTTTATATTTTTTTTTCCAATATTGTATTGTGTAACATTGGGAGAAAAATAGAAAAACACTAGGTCCTAATTCTTACCATTCCCTTTCTTATATGCTTGGGCATCTCTGGTGGGATGTGCAAGTTCATGGAGTAGTTGTACGGGTGAGGTGTCCAATAGTTCACCTGCGATAAAGTTATTGAAGTACATATTTAAGTTATTATTATTTATTTATTTAGCTATTAAAGACATCAAAAGTTTATAAAAGTCATTAGTAACAATGACTTTCATAAACTTGAATGGAAAAGGCCTTAATTTTATAGATTTTGTAGCTTAAAAATGTTTTCTTTCTAACTAGAATTATTTTTATAATTGCAAAATCATGATTTAAAACATAATATATCAAAACACAATTTCCATGTCTTAATTTTTTATTGTGTGTTATTCAAATGTGATACAGTCATGAAACAAATCTCTGTGAATCACAAGCAATCATTTAAATATATATTTATAATCAAACAGTCAATATATCGAAACACATCAGAGTCCATCGATTGGCGAGGTTGTTTTAGACAATTTGTGTAAAACTGTAATGTGAACTTACATAGTTCAACCTGACCACGGGTATCCAAAGAGTATCCGTACCCCATATCGATGGTACACGGGTTCTAGAGCCTCAAGAAACGGATCATAATCTTGAACGCGATACACGGTTCAACCGAAGGAGCACGCACGGGGTGCCCAAAGGGTACCCGTACCTCATATCAAATGATACGCGGATTCCACAGGCTAAATTAACTGATCTTAAACGCGATACACCAAGTGCACATAATAATATGTGTAATGAATAATCACATGGTTCTACAGCCAGATTTGGGACTACCTAAAATAGGCACGTTTGATGTCGAGTTGCGAAAAAAATGGCCAGAATACAACAACAACCTTACATGGTTCAATCGAAGGAACACGCACGGGGTACCCAAAGGGTACCCGTACCCCATATCGATGGTACACGGGTACCACAGGCTCAATGAACTGATCACGATCTTGAACGCGATACACCATGTGAATTTATGTGTAATGAATACTTACATGGTTCAATCGAAGGAACACGCACGGGGTACCCAAAGGGTACCCGTACCCCATATCGATGGTACACGGGTTCCAAAGTCTCATAAACTGGTCGCAGTCAGGAGACCGAGGTACGGCGTGCATCGGCTCGCGAGTCGTGCACGGCGCGCGAGGCGGGTTCTCTGGCACCATGTTTTCGTACACTGTGGAAGAAGTTTTTGGGTTAAACTTAAAATCATGTTACGAGTCTTTCCGGTGGACATTTTAAAAATTAAGAGCTATGAGAGTTAATTTTCTTATTAAACCCTTATTGTCATTTAAAGGCACTCCTTTCCTATTGAATTGTATGATAAAAATTACGACTACACTCCTACCAGTTGCTTACTATTGGCCACAGGAAAGAGGGGCTCTACAGTTCAGCTGAACAAGCACTTTTTCTTTCCTGTGGTCGATAGTTAACAGACTGTTTACAGATAGTAATGATTTTTATCATACAAAGCAATGTAAAAGGAGGACATTTTAATGAAGATAAGGCTTTCATAAGAAAATCAAGCTTTATAGGCCTTAACTTTTTTATTTTCCACCGGAAAGACTCCGAACATGGGTTTGCGTCTGACCCTTTTAAACATGTGTTTTCTTCATCACGCTATACTAAGTAGCCAAAAAATAAACGTACTTAATTTTTCTATTTTATTTAGTTACCTACCTGTAGAAATCAGCCTTTTGTAGTATTTTCCATGAAAAATTACATCTGGCCCCGTCTTCTTTGATTGCGAGTGTATATTACACGCTCTTATTTAATATTTAAACTTTCACGGTTATTATTACTCATATTAGAAAGACAAACGGGTCTTAATCGCGTAAACTTATGTTTAATTATATCCTGACGTTTCAGTCTGCCTGCGACCACGGGTGTAACGTCATGCCCGAAACGTCAGGATATAATTAAACGCAAGTTTACGTGATTAAGACCCATTTGTCTTTAAAATATGATGCTCTTATTTCGCTCTAAAGGCTGAGCCATATCTGTTTAGGAATTTTGAACTTATTATCTTAAAACATTAAAATATACCAATTAACTTTAACTTAAAAACAATACTAAATTAATCTCTGAGCAACTGGTACCTATGTCAGTAGAAAAAAGCGGCAAAATCTACGTGCTGCATACCTACCTTCGTATCCGGTGGCTTGGCCTTAAGGTTGTGTCAGATATTTTTGCGGCATTCATGGTATCACATACTATTGACGGTGATCGTACACGGGCCATTTTATTTGAAGTTGTACCCCCTCTTTTTCTTGGATTTTCAACTTTTTATTTGAGTTCCACTCAGAATCGTGAGCTCTTTC
Source organism: Thaumatotibia leucotreta (assembly GCA_025490895.1). Classification (NCBI taxonomy): domain Eukaryota; kingdom Metazoa; phylum Arthropoda; class Insecta; order Lepidoptera; family Tortricidae; genus Thaumatotibia; species Thaumatotibia leucotreta. The sequence goes on along the minus strand of JALPQI010000879.1, from coordinate 120,270 downwards.
GATTCGTGTAGAAGATTTTTTTGCCAAGGTCTTTTTCCATTCCGATACCATTTTTCATACATTTTTCATGGCAGTAACGGAATAGAAACTTCGAAAAATTTATGTAAAATTTGGGAACGAGGTAAACCTATCACTCCTATCAGGATCGAAAAAGCTCACGATTATGTAAGCTTACGATGGTACTGCGTCTAGTCGTTTGTCGGCGTTGCCGTCACGTTCTAACAAGTAGGCAAATGCGAAAGTGACGAGTAAAACGATAAATGAATAAAACGGGACCATAAGCCACCAGAGTCGAACTCATTATTAAAAGTTCCAAATCCAAGAACAAGTGGGGGGAGAACCGCCGTCAATAGTATCTAATACCATGAATGCCACAAAAATATCTGACACAACCTTAAGGCCAAGCCAAACAGGGTACCTGTACAGCACGTGAACCTATGAAAAATACCAATATTACAAAATACAACAACTTGGGGACAAATTTAACAAAAGGTTCCACACATAGGTATACTCCATTTCAAAAACTATGGCCCGATGCCACTTCAAAGTTTTATGTGGCATCGGGCCATGGTATTTGAAATGGAGTATACTTACCTCCAAGGAAGTGGTTGATGCGCTGTATCCAGGGGTAGAAGCTGCCCTGGTCCCGGTGGTTGAACTGAATGAGCGGCTGCTCCCATCTGTAGTCTTCCTCTGACCGCGGCCATACCTCCAACTCTACAGGGTATAACGAAAATCACATCACATCATCAGCTTATGTCCATTGCTGTATAGCCTTCTCCTATTTCCTACGCATTAGGTGGAATACCCATATACTGTTTGGCCGAATGGTTGACTAGTAGAGGATAATGGTAGTATTAAATCCGCCTTTTATACATTTTTCGAAGTTGAGCTAGCGGGTTGGCGATTGCAGTACTGTGTCCAGTATTATGACGCTGCTGTCCAATGTCCATCATTATTCTTCAATAAATTTATATTCAATAACATTAGCTTATTAGCACATCTCGTGAAACACATTCGTATAGATTTATTTCTTATGTTAATACGAATAAATATAATTTTAACATTTTTAACTAAAAATGTAGATACATATCTAACTCAAGGCCGGTGAAAACAAGGTTTAAGATTTTGAGTTGGTGGTAAGATATTGTGTTCTCAATAGTCACTTACCGACATAATGCGGGTACAACAACAAGCCAAGCAGGAGTCCCAATAGTCCTCCTAAAAAAGGTAAAATATTGTTTTTTACTTAATAAATAAGTATTCTTATTAAGAGTACAGCGCCGTTAGTAAAACAATAAAGCGATAGTGGGTGTGGTGGCTACCTGCCACTGTTTAAATCATACAGTTAGACAATGACAGGTGTATATGTCACGGTCACGTATGAGTTTCTGTCGCTTGACCTTTGTACTAAGCCAGCGGTAGCGATGATATCAAGACAGAGATGGGCATTAATCGATTATTTTTTTAATCAACTAATTAATCGGCTAAACAATTAATCGCGATTAATTTAATTAAGATTAACTTAACCGTCGCAGAATTCAGTTAACGCTTATTTACCAAACAATAACAGTGAATATGAAATGCTTGCTGAAATTCCTAGGTATTGTATTGTACATACGAGCACATGGTATAGCGGTCTGTCAGCGTTACCCGAAATTACGACTCCCAAAAAAATCCTGACATAAATCGAAAAAAAAAAATCTTATTAATCAATCGATTATAGATTTAATTTATGGCTACCCCACACGCTTATATACATCTAAAAAAATTCTATCCCTAAGTTACATGTATGGAGGTCCCCCACCCCAATTTTTTTTTACAATTTAGTATCATAAGGGATGAGGGCGCTAGTAGTAGCCGACTAAACATTGACTCTGTGAAGAAAATTTAATTAAAAATAGAAAGTGTTACTAATAACCAAACTAAGTGCAATTAACGATAGTTACAATTATTCTAGATGTGCACAAGTGTTATCTGCTCAGGATTCGGACTGCGTACGCAAATATCAATAAATAAAATCTACCCCACAATCATTCGTGTTCGAGGCAAAAACTCAGTGAATGGTGAACTTTTATTACGGAATCACAGTGAAATTATTAATTTAGTGATAATAGGAATATCTCCAGCTATCAAACTCAGAGTAAGATCGAACTATAAAAAATATAATCTTGAAATCAAAATTACAACTCATCGATATATTGAGTATTGAGAGCAGCGCCATCTGTTTTCATAGTGACGAACCAACACCTAAGTAAGCACAGTAACCGCAAATAGTCTCATTGTAGTTCTGAACGAAACCGCTAGATGGCGTTAACATGCGATGGTTGTCGTTTAGAAATAGAAGGGAAGAGATACCTAACGTGCTCATCTTGCCGCTTGAGCTATGATCTAGACTGTGTCAGGGTCTCAGAAAAAATATTCGATAACCTCATGTCCCCTGAACGAAAAAGAAATTGGAAATGTCCACAATGCCGATCGAAGGAGCCTAAGGGAAATAATACAAATACTCCGGTGCGAATGAATCAACAGGGAAACGTGTTCTCTCCAACATACCCCGACGAACCAGGTATAATAGATAACATCACCATAAGGAAAAGACCGGTCTCCCAAAACAAACCAGTGCCTCTAAGCGACAGTGACTCTACTCTGTCTCCGCAGGGGCATACATTCCTACAGGAATCTCTACAAGGTATCAAATACTCAAACTTAGTGACTCCCTCCAGCGATGATAAACAACCTGATGACCAAATGTCCCTAACAAAATTAAGATCTATGATGGAAGAAAACAATAAACACCTCGTAAAGATGTTACAAGCATCAATACAAACGCAAATGAAAGTTGCCATATCTGAAATAAAATCAAACTTTGAATTGAACTTTAAAAATATATTTACAACACAGACAGATCTTAAACAAAATATAACCGACATAAATTGTAAAATTGAAACACTGAATCTAAAATGCTGTGCGCTACAAACTGAAAACGAGACCTTACGAATCCAGATTCAGGAGCTAAACAAAATTACAAAAAATGAGAAAACTACAAACTTATCACTCTCATCAGAAAATGTGTTGGTCTTACATGGCTTGGCGGAAAACTACTGGGAAAGCGAAAACGACGTCATAGACAGAATTTCCAACATTTGCTACGACCTCTTATACTTTAACGTAGCCGGATATATAGATACAATCTCATTTATCGGCAAAAAAGGAAGACCTAGACCAGTAAAAATCGAATTTATATGTAAAAGGGTAAAAAAATATATCTTGGAAAACAGTGAAAGCTTCAAAGAAGTAGGCCTTAGTGTGACTGAATTTCTCAGCCCTGCCGACCTGAAAAATAAGCAGGAACTACGACGACTCTTACACAAAGCAAGAACAGAAGGCTGTCACGCAATAATTAGAAATGATCGCCTATTTATAAATGGAAAACTGTATACCCAAGAAACCGGAAGCATTCACGTCATGAAAGAACCCGCCGCTGAGGACACCGCTGCCGTGCCATTCCTAAATCACAGAATTGCACAGCAGACCGTTAACGTCTCAGAAGTACAAAAAATGGATGAACGATCAAAAGTATCTGAGCTGCAAGCAACACCTACTAACTCATGGGCTCCGCTTGCATCGACTTCAAGTACAACTCGATCTCCAAACGAAGACGCTACAAAAAAAAGCATTTTTTCGAGCCTAACTTCTGCATTCTGTACCAAAATATGCAGAGTGTGTGGAATAAAATACATATATTACAGGCATTTACGGAAGATTATCCACAAACCCACGTCATATGTATTTCTGAGTCATGGTTAAATAAAATAAAAAAAGACTTAGTAAACATTACTAACTATAACATATGCTCGTCTTTCTGCCGGGAACATCATGAAGGAGGCGGTGTACTCATAATGGTAAAGCGAGGTGTTGAATGTTATAAGAGGCCCGATATTACATCTTTGTCATTAGAAATGATTTTTGAGGTGTGTGCAGTAGAATTGCCAAAACACAATCTGCTAATAATTAATATTTACTGGCCAAATAGCAAACGGGAAACAGAAATCTTCTTCACTCGCCTAAATCAGTTATTAAGTATAATTGCATGTAAAGACATGAAAAAACGTGTAATAATCGGAGGTGATTTAAATATAAATTTTCTTTCAGACAATAGTGAAAAACATAGAATATGTAACTTGATGCTATCTCATAATTTTCACCAAAGAGTTCAGTATCCCACTAGGGTAACACATTCAAGCTCTACTTGTATAGATTTATTGTTTACAAATTTTAAAAATACGGGCTGGAAATTGAGTGTAAATGAATTAGGTTTCTCAGATCACAAGGGGATCTTAATAAGTACATTCACACTCTCATTATGTACACAACCTTGGGTTATACAGAAAAGATTATTTAATGATAAAACTATAAGTAATTTTAAAAACGAACTTCAACAAATTAAATGGGATACCATAATTAATATAAATAAAACCGTAAATGATAATTATAATTCATTCGAAAACACTTTGAAAATTCTCCTTAATAAATGCATCCCAAAAATTAACATAACATTAAAACCAAAAAAATCTTATTTAACACCGGGTTTAAAAGTATCTTGCCGTAATAAAAGGCTATTAAAAAAACTAGTACAACAGTCAGATAATAATATATTAAGAAATTATTATAAAAAATATTGCAAAGTACTAAAAAAAGCAATACAAAGATCTAAAACACTACACAACAAGAGTCAGTTCTATAGCTCCGAAAATAAAACAAAAACTATGTGGCATATAATAAATAATGAGACAAATAAAAACAGATCACAAAATAAAATTAACTTTAAAATCAAAACACCTGACCAAGACTCAATTAACGATCCCCAAAAAATAGCCAACATATTTAATATTTTTTTCTCCTCCACCGGAAATGACCACTCTACCCCAGTAAACAGACAACCTCTGATAAATTCAATAAATAACTCATTTTTCCTTCAGCCTACCCAACCTGAAGAAGTATTTAAAATTCTAAAAAATTTAAAAAATAAATCGACGTTCGGCATAGATGAAATACCCCCAGCTCTACTAAAATCTTGTGCAGAATTTTTAGGCAGCCCCTACACTTTTCTAATAAATCAATCCTTCTCAAAAGGCATTTTTCCTGATGCGTTAAAAATTTCATTAATAAAACCCATCCACAAAAAGGGAAATACCTCACAGATAAATAACTACCGCCCCATCTCTCTATTACCCGCGTCATCAAAAATTTTTGAAACCGCCATGGTAAACCGCCTTTATGCCTTTTGTGAAAAATTCAAAATTTTTTGTGAAAACCAAAATGGCTTTAGGAAAAATTATTCGACGACCTTAGCAATATATAAATATACCCAAGAGATATTTAGTATTATAAATGATAAACAATACGCTGTGGGTCTCTTACTTGACATGAGTAAGGCCTATGATAGAGTCCGTTATGAAATCCTTTTAGATAAATTATATAACATAGGTGTTAGAGGAGTTGCGCTGGACTGGTTTAAATCTTATTTGAATAATCGTTCCCAGTATGTGGAAATAGAGTACAGGGACTTCGATAGAGCAACAATACAACACATCAGATCAGATAAAGTCCCTGTCAGAGGCTCTATCCCGCAAGGCAGCGTCTTGGGCTGTATTCTATTCATCATCTACATAAATGATCTCCCGAAGATACTGGACCAACATAGCATGCTTTTCGCGGATGATATTTCAATACTGTTTCCATGTGCTACTACTATGGAAGCAGAGAATAAATTAAAGTCAACCTTAGATAAAATTACTACATGGTTACATTCCCATAACCTAGAGCTCAATATAAATAAAACAAAAATTATACAATTTAAACCTTACCAAAAATCATCATTGTCAATAGAATATAAATATAATAATTCTAAACTCGATCTCGCGAGCACTGCCACCCTATTAGGAATAGAACTAGACTCTAATATGAGCTGGAAACAACATATCCAAAAGTTGTCAAATAAATTATCATCTTTTATATTCGCCCTTCGGCATCTAAAGCGAGTCACGGATCTACAGACATCCGTTGCAGCATATTATGCATATGCTTATTCGCGAATATCGTATGGCCTTGTTCTATGGGGAAACAGTTGCGAAATGGAAAAAATATTTATTCTGCAAAAAAAGTGCATCAGAATTCTTGTAAACATAGATGAGATGGAATCATGTAAACCCCATTTTATTAAACTTGAAATGTTGACCGTTGCATCGATGTATATATTTGAGTCATGTAAATTCGTTAGGAAACACTTAGATTTATACTCATACCAAGATACAGCCAAAATCAGAAGAAATAACCGTAACGTTAACCAACTAAAATTGCCCTTTTCGAAATTAAAACTTGTAACAGATAGCCCACATTTCATGACTATAAAAATCTACAATCACCTCCCAAACTCTATCAAAGAACTGCAAAATCTAAGCGAATTTAAAAAACATCTGAAACAGTTTTTAGTTAACGAATGTTTTTATAATGTGCACGAATATTTAGTTAGTAAGCGAACATATCACTGTGCTTTATTTTGCAAGGAAATAACGTAATAGTAAGACCAAGTGATAATTAATGTAGTAATGTGTAAAATAATTTTATATAATAAGTTAATCTAATTACCTACTTGTAGCCCTCTTGTATTGCTGTGCCCTTACAGGGTGTCACATGTATACCTCTATGTTCCACTCCATCCATGCTTGTAATGTGATATGCAATAAACGATTCTATTCTATTCTATTCTATCATAATTCTGTAGCCGTTCAAACAACACATATTATTACCAAATTTAATTACTGCAGCATTTATAGTTTCCGAGTAAATCGGCTGTGACAGACGGACAGACGGACATGACGAATCTGTAAGGGTTCCGCATTTTTGTTACGGAACCCTAAACAATGGCTAAATAACTCTTAGCATTTTGTTATTGAGCCAATTAACTTTTAGACCGACACTATTTTGTCCTGTAACGAACGCAGGCGTCAATTTCATCAAGTTTGCTAAAAAAAATCCTTATAAATTGTATACGCGTTAGGCTTCACACAAGTTCACATCGATATATTTAAGTTCAAACGATTTTTCATTGTAAATATGTGTGACATAGTATTAATTGTCGTGTATTTGTTGAAGTTTATGAAAAGTAACGCCGGAGACAGAAAATATGTCGATGTAAAAGCTGTTTTGTTTTTTTTTTCGTTGTTGTTTTTCTGGCCATTTTTATCCGCAACTCGACATCATACGTGCCTATTTTGCGTGGTCCCAACTCTGGGGACTTCACATATACCTTTGAATTTCTTCGCAGGTGTATGCAGGTTTCCTCACGATGTTTTCCTTCACCGTAAAGCACTTGTGAATATTAAATAATATTTCGTACATAAGTAAAATGTAAAAATTGATCGGCCCACTGACTGCTTGTAATCCTGAGTACTTAATTACCTGCGACCATAACACGGACGTCTAACGCCAGCTCAAAAATGCCCCCAAAAACAATTGTTCAATTGTGCCAAGATGGGCAGGACATAGCGCTTTTCTTAACACCGCGCATATGTCGATGCAACATCTTTGACAAATGCTTACAGAATATAGCCAATCAAAACTTTGATGGACCAATCACAACTATTTTTAAATGGCGGTTTAAGTTTTTATAGGTTGACATGGAAATTCATTACCGTGACGCATTGAAGAGGGGGTGACACTTGTCAACTAAATTTCAGGACCGTTTTTGAAAGGCAATTTAATATGGCGTGCGGCTTCCATGTTTTATTTGTTCGTAGTTAATTACTTATACCTAATTTAAATTGTCAAAAATTATCGTTTTTTTTAACTCACCCAAAATGACGAGGACGACGACAACTATGACGATGATCTTAACAGTTCTCTTCTCGAGACCCATGACGCGGCGCGGACGGCGGGAGACTGGCGGATGCGGCCCAGAGCGAGCAGTGGACCGTCTACATTGATGCTTCCGTTAGGCATCTGTTTACGATTGTATTTGAAACTTTGTGTTAGATTTGGGAACTTCATTTTTCCAAATTAGTATAGTGATTTGATTTGAAACAATGGACACTAAAAATATCTGATTTACAGAGGAAAAAATGTTTTGTTCTTTTGGCTCTACGTTTTCAATATAATATAAATACCAATAGCGTGACAAAACAGACAAAAAATAGGAAAATATGAATTTTTGATGACTTTTTCCACGTATGAACATCATAAATGGTTGTGATTTTGAGTACCTAGAAATACTACATTTCAAAATGTAAAAAATCACAAATGCAAGTTTGTGGTATTTAAGATTCCTGGTGTTTCTATCTTACTTTATCTTTTGTCCCTGTTTTTATGGTACCATGTGAAAAAATATATTAGGAGGCCGGTCAACAAAGTTGTTTATATTTTATTTGACAGTAGAATAAATCCAAAAATCTGTTATTCAAGTAAGTGTCACCCACCGCAAGTCTCTGTTAAAGGTTAATTTCTACTAAATAAAGAACGGTTTGACTTGAACTTTGGCCACCGTAAAACCACCTAACTAGAGTCCAAACGCTCCCAATAATGATCCAAAACTTAATCGATTATGTTCCATTAGGTGTAACTACCCACTTCTTAGTAGTCTGTGGGTGTACCTAACTATTATATTAAAAGTACTATTATAATCTTGCACACAGCCAAAAAGAAGGCTGAACTTTTTGAAATTGTGGGCCATAATTGCAGTATTGGACCATAATTGGGTATTTTTACGGCACATATTTATTTTAGTAATTTCAATAAATAATATCCAAAGCAGCAATGGATGCGTACTTCCTATACGCCGGTCCAACGCCGCTGCGCGTCGCTCGCGCCGCGTTGGCGCCATACAACCTTTACTATATTTTCGTATCTATAGTTTCATACAAGTTATATAAAAGGGACCTTATAACACCTGACGCTTACGCCCTTAGGAACGATTTGCCAATACAAATGTGATTTTTGTGACGTAAGCGACAATTGGTTTAAGGCTGATTGATTAGAAAATGTACGTATGTTTATGACCCGAAAACTTTGGCACATTTGCGAAATTGTGTCAATGACCTTTTTTGGGTCTCTTTGTCTATAAAAACAGGTAAAATAGGATGTTATTCTTACGGGCTGTTTCACTCTCTGCGAATAAATTAATCCGTCAGATAAAATTATCACTATTTTTCCCCAGAAGTAAAGGAGAGCTCTGATAATTATCTGACAGATATAAGTACTTTATCCGGGGATGGTAGTGAAATATATGCCCTTAAATAAGTAAAATAAGCAATATAATTATTGCCTATTAATATGCCTTTAATACGTCACGTGTCACGCTTTCAGTGGCTGGTTCGACTCAGTATATAAAAAAATGACTATACCTATATGTATAAAAAAAATTGCTGCACTTCTATTTCTTTTTTGCGTTAGATTCAAATCCATACATGAGAAATTGAGAACAAAACATCATCTCATACAAAAATCACCACTGCGTCACGTTTTTTAGGGACACAAAATAAGACAACGAAAAGAATTTTGACCCAAATATTGAAAAAAATACCTACGTATTTAAATAAAAAAATCTCAACAAAAATATGCTTTTGAAATGTTATTTATTCTAAGCGATATTTTGTTCTTAAATATAATTGGATGTGGTAAAAGAAAATGGATATTCTTTATGACAAATAAAGAAAAGTCATTCTACAAATTAAAATGCAACTTTTTAGTAAGCACATTCTACTAACCCAGTTAGAGTCTTCCCCTATACAATGCACTAGCCATTACCTACGGGTTACGCCACGGTGATATCATGCTCCTTTATTGCAACTTACCTGAGGGGAGTGAAATGGGGTTAATATAAATATAGTGTTTTTGTTGGAATTACTGTTTTTATATAATCTATGCTCTACATTGGTTATTATCCTGTAGACTGAATGTAGACTCCTCGTCCTCTTTCATTATCTGTGGCCTCCATGTAAGCATGTATTAATTTGTGTCGTCCCAATTTTTATTTTTATTATTTTGCGTTTATAGCTTGTACAAACTTATTTTAATCTAATCATATAAAAATGTATCGCACATATATTATTTGACAATAATAAACGTGTGAATATAAGTTTGTTGTGTCATGATCTCGGTATCGCGACGTACTTTCCTGTGCAACAGCAGACTCTTGTATAATTATTAATTAGGTATAAAGCAGTTTTCAAATTAACTCAAATAATATCTTTCAAAGGAATTAATATCGAAATCTCGGAAAAAAACACATTCCATGAAATTTTGATCACCCAGTGGACCGCTTTGTATGAAAAGGAGATTTTTTTTTCATGGTTTCGAATTTTCGATATGGGGTTCATATCGAAAATAGAGAAAATTATTCGTTATCGTGAATACATTCGTATCCTAAGGTACCTAACGGTAACTAATTAGAAAACACTCTGTATACTGCATAATATTATGTGATAATTAGTTATTTTTTTGCAAAAGCAACTACAAACAAAACAATTCAACAGTTTATGAAAAAAGTAAAAAAAATACCAAAGAGTCTTATTGTACGCTGCCGTGTCATGACAATACACTGTATCTTAAAAACACTAGTTTTCCAGAAATCGCAAAAAACGTTTTTTTTTCTTTAATAGGCCACAGAATCGTTATTTTTCATCCGATTTTAATGAAATTTGGATATGTTACACATAATATGTTACTATTAGTGACCATAGAAAGATAATACAGTAATTATACTTCTTTCATGCATTTCAGAGCATAAACATATTATGTCATAATATACTTTACCAATTACATGTGCGAGGTGCTTTGACAAAACACTGTAATTCAAGAGTTACAGTGTTTTGTCATTGCACGACATATAATCGTATAAGAATTAATCAATAAATTTGTAAAAAGTTGATAACAGGGGATGTTTTCACTTTTGTTGCTCTAATATTTTTGTGGGACTTCGTTCTCGCTTTTTTTACTTAGTTCAGATGTAGTGTCGTCAGATATCGGTGGATGAATGTTTTTAAGATTTTCATTTTCAGCCGACTGAGTTGTATTGGTGTTGTGGAGTGTTAATGATTGTGCGATACTTTCAGTTTCTTCTGAGGCGGTTTGAATCTGAAAGTTCGTGTCTGATAGTCAAAAAAAGAGGGTGTTGAGTTGAGTCTACAACAGCTGACTCAGAACGGGCTTTGTGGTCTAAAAGTTTCATCCATAATTACAAGTCTTTGTGTTAAAAGACATGTAGATTCATTCAAAACTGTCAAAAATGGTACCAATCCCGTTAAATTTTCCGGCACGTGGCAGTCAATGTTTTCTTCTACTTGGTGTGTCCCAAGTAGAAGAGTCAAGCACGATTAGGCGTAGGTATGAAGTAATCAGTATCGTCCATTGTTACAGACGGCAATACACAAACTGGTTAAATCGGGATAACTGAAGATGGCACTGTAGTTAATTCCGTAAGACATTCTGTAGTAAGTTGATTCATATTTTCGTCTAATTGAGATACTGGTTGTGGTTGTGCTTGATAAGGCGAAACTATTGAGTAATCAATCTCCATACCTATTTCAACAGCCATTGATGAGCAGGTTATCTTGTTTGACACAACATAATCAATACTTTTCTTATTAGTTTTAACGTTCACAGGTAGTTTATCACTTTCACTTACTAAAGAACTGTTCAATTTGACAAAATTCGATGGCACATTTAAATGATATTCTTTACTGCGACACTTAGATAATTTTAATATTAATTTATTACGCACTTTACTCATTTTCCTGTTATGATATGATATCAACAAACACTAAATAATAGCACGCTCACTTGAAGAAGTCCTGACTTACACTAAACAATTACCTTAAACCAAAACACCCAGTCAAAATTTCTCGTCGGATTGTTCTGACAAAACACTGTAACCTTTAGATACCGATTGAAAAATATTTAGTTTTGTGTTGACAAAACACTGTATCTAGTGATGCAGTGTTTAGTCAAATCACAACCCTAGGTTTTAAAAGTTACAGTGCATATTGCAATGAAAGTTTTCGATGTTTTTGATAGAAAGTCAGTATACTCTCAACATGAGTATATAGATTAGGGTCAGACAAGCTTATTGGACGCTATTACCACAAAACACTGTAACTCGAGTTACAGTGTATTGTCATGACACGGCAGTACGTCCGTAGAATACGGTAGCTACTTACCATCCGACGGTCCGTATGCTTGTTTGGCACTCGAGGGGTCCCAGTAACTTTATTGTGATTACCTACGCTCTTTATAAGTACCTACTTTTGATAAAGCTTCTCTAAAACTTACAAATCTACGTAATTAAGTGATTCCAGTCATTTTGCAATTTAATAAAGGCGAAAAACTTCCAATCGAATAAGCTTATAAATTGCATACAAAATGTTGTCTCTGTTGCAGCCAAAATCCCCTAATCTCCCTATAAGGACAAAACATTTCGTCTCCTCTATCGTCTAACAAGGCATAAATAAGACAAAGACAGCATGCAAATAGGGGTTGATGACATTATGACGTTAGCTGACAAACTTACATTTACTCCCCATCGAGCGACCACTCTATTATATGACAAAGAAAATTGTATTACCGAAGGGAGATTCTAATTTTTCTAGCAGTAAACTTAAGTTTGTTGGGTTATATGAAGTATATTATGTTGTAGCTTTTAATGCGGATTTGTCTGTAGGGGGTTTATTGTATACAAATATACGTATAATTGGAAAAGTGCTTAGTATGTTAATTAAATAATGAGATCATGACATTGCTGTCGCGTGAAGGTTTAATGTACTAATAATACACAATTATGCACATAATTTATATGGAATCTGCGATACTGAAATATGCGTCATAAGTTTGTACATACAATTTTTTGAACAACTTTGGCATTTTGAAGTACGGTTTCTTAATTTCAATTGAAGTTTATTTTGTTTTATCACTTTTGTTTTCAAATATTGCAATAAGTGGCCGGAAAAAAAATGTTTTTATATTTTATTTTCGAAAATCAGAGTTCGAGCTTCTGGCTTCTTCTATCTTCTATGTACTTTATAACTTTCACTTTAATAAAAAATCAATATGTATTAGTTTTTCGTTAGATTTACTCTTTTCGGTAGGCAGAAAATCAATTTAATTTTTAAAGCCCTTTCCTTAATGGACCACCTACAAACATAAAATACACGTATGTTTGCATACCTAATTTATAATAGAGTCAGGTGCCCGTTACCATGGCAATAACTGATGAAAAAAGTAGATCCAAAATAAGATTATGTCCGCCATTTTTGCGCTACCAAGTCAGCCATTGGATGAAACAGAAACTTGTATTTAGTGCAAAATCAGGGCAATATTTTGTCAGCCACCGTAGCCTAGTTGGTAGTGACCCTGCCTACGAAGCTGTAGGTTCGGGGTTCAATTCCCGGCGAGGGCATTACTTGAGTATTTATTTATCACAAATATTTATTCCTTGGTCATGGCTGTCTATGTATTTAAGTATCTTTCAGTCACCACAAGCCTTAATTTAGCTTGCTGTGGGACTAGGTTGATTTGTGTGATATTGTATACCTACCTATTATAATCAGAGATCGGACAAATGTGCGTCATTGTTCGCAATAATATGGTCATGACTCCAAAGTTGATTGAATAATTATTCATTTAATCATTTTCAGAAAATTTCCTTTTTGACACTGGTAATTATGAAACCCTTTGTGAATAGACCCCTGCTCAAAGCTCAGAAATGAAATTTCAAGAAATTATTCGTTTAATTATTCATTCAATCAAATTTGGTGTCATGTCCATATTATTGCGAACAATGACGCACATTTGTCGGATCCCTGATTATAATACAGGGTGTTTCCGTGGTCGTCATCCCAACTGTGAAAGACGTGTTAAGATGGTCTTTCTGAACAATGTTTCCCTGGGACCTTTATGAACAGACGTACTTTTTTTACGACTAGTACAGTTCCATTTCTTTAATATGTATACATTTCTCTATACTAATCATTTCCCTATGTGCTTACATAATTATGAAACGAGACTGGAAATGATGAACACTTCCGCATTGGTCGGTATGAAATCAGTTTTTTTTTGCGCGATATTAATATTTGTTCCATGGGAAATCTTGTTCAGAAAGACCATCTTAACACGTATTTCACAGTTGGGATGACGACTACGGAAACACCCTGTATAGGTACGTACTATAGTGGCTATACTTCTGTTGGGCATCAGACTAAAGTAACCCGATACAGCCATTACAGAGCAAGACGCAATCACCGCCAGACTCCCCGGAGCACAATTGGGTCGCCGCGCCGACTGTTTGGCGCCACTGCCATTGAGGGGTGAATCTGCCAACTTTATTGCAAAGTAGATAGATAAACGTGTATGGAGCATTCTATGAAAACATCTACTTTTTGTTGTTTGCGTGTGTTAACTGTCAGCCTCCGTAGCCTAGTTGGTAGTGACCCTGCCTACGAAGCTGGAGGTTCCGGGTTCGAATCCCGGTGAGGGCATTCTTTGTGTATTTATTTATCAATGTTTGTTCCTTGGTCATGGCTATCTATGTATTTAAGTATCTATATGTATCTATATATTATATATATCCTCGCCTGGTACCCACATCACAAGCCTTAATTGAGCTTACCATGGGACTAGGTCGATTTGTGTAAGATGTCCCAAGATATTTATTTATTTAACTTGTCCGAATCATTTATGAATACTAATGGGTATCTAAAAATATAGTAATTGTACCCTTATAATTTTGTAACTTATCATTTTAAGTTATTACATTATATTATAGTTCAGGGTGGATTCACATAGACGTTTATCAATACACCCTCAATAGTGTAAGGAAGTCAAGCATTTTAATATTGTTTAATTTCATTCAACCCGTTGTGGGTATATTCGATTGGTGATTTGCTAATATACACACAACCTATAAAACTTAAGATTGCAAATTATATATAAGCCGAGAAATACGTGATTCGGGATCATTCTTGAGCAATTGTTCGTGCAATAAAGTTCAGTGTAGTGACAGTTTATAAGTTTTATTGGTTTCACCCTTTAGCTACTATCCTAACTAACAGGAGTCATCACGGGTCTCAATGGTATAGAGCTACCCTAGTAAAATATAATTAGCTGCTAGCAGCTAACACTGTCAATTACTGTCAATCTTAAAGCCTTGATATGTTATTATTATACCGTAACTCAACTTACTAATTTAATTTTTCAAAATGGTGGTCCTACCACCAGCAACCACCATTTTTTTAGTAATTCAACAACAGTTAGAGTTAAGACACTAGGTTCATGAGAAATCAACTAAGTATAATTTACCTAAATAAGCTACCCTTCAATTTTAATTTTCATATGGACCATCATTAATTCAAGGACAAAGCATGTTTGCCGGAGTACATAATTTTGTGTACCTTGTTCTATATTAATATAAATAGTCCCCCATTTCCGATAGAATCAGCCTTGAGCTAACATTTTCACACGCGAAAAGTATACACACTATGAAAGTAGGTAGACAGGACAGTGACGCCATATCCCCGCAGAAGAAAAACGTGACATGTCTATAAGCTTTACTATTCGCTCAGAACTAAATAGCTACATGTCTATTAGCTTTACTTTCTTCATCGCGCGTTTTTTATTTAACTTGGTTTTTAAGTAGATGACGTAATACAAGTAGGTCGTATTCTTGTCGTATTGGATTTCATTACTTTGTGTGTAGTCAGTTGTTTACTGAGAAAAGGGTTCAGTGAATTGTTATATCAGTTATATGCAAATCTGCCGAGTAATATTATTGGACTGGATGGATACGTTAGAATAAACACTCATTTAAGACCGCAGTTACACGTTGGCCCTATGTCGGTCTATCAAAGGGACACAACTTTGTGATGTCGCGAAATCCCGAGCTTCGCTCCTCTTTCGTATAACGGCATCCCTTAAATTGGCCTAAATTGGGTTATTGTGTACTTTGACCATAGAACCAGTACCAATGTGTTGGAATAGAAAAAAAATACCATGCGTTGGTCAAAAGTTCACAGCTTGTATAAATCTCGACCTGAGAGGTATAAGGCCGGTTCTGTGGGTATGAGATATATCTAAATCGACCTTGTCTCAAAAGTATAAAGTTACACTTACAAGTCAGAGAAATTGCTAAATCCGACCTTATGCCTTTCATGTCAAGAAATCTATTAGGTATGTGACGATTTGATTTTATTTCATAGGGTTGTAGAACAAGTAGCCTAGTGTACCGTTAATTGATTAATCCCATAAAAAATCCCAAAATGAATGCCTGAATTCCTTTTAATGTTAGGCATGTCCACTGAAAAAACGATACGTTTTTTATATTTTTGAATTTCACGTTGAAAGATGTTTTAATATTTTTTAATTCTGTCAAATAAAACATTATACGCTTCCGTTTTATAAGAATGAACATTTGACAATTTAGAAATGAGCCTTATTTATATGACATTAAGTATTGGGAAAATGGTGAGGCTACTCATATTAATAAGGATTAATTTATAACTCACAAAAGTTCATTCTTAGAAATCGGTAACTATATTTTTTGTAGTTTTTATAAGTTGCTACGTCTAGATTACGGGCTCGTAGAACGTAGAACCTTCTACGAGCCCTACAATGCTACGCGGCGAGAAATCTACGACCTCGCTACACATTTCTCGCGCCCTATGAGTATGAAAGGTATAGATTTAGAGTATTAGAATAGAACTAATAATACGTGGGCTGGGCGTTTCTTTTAAATGGTTTTGATTGTGATGTTACGAATTCTGATATATTATATTATATTTATCCATTCAGCCTATGTCCACCCACTGCTGGGTAGAAGAGGTCTCTTCTTTATTACGCCACTTTCTTCGGTCCTCAGTCAATATTATATATCGAGTCAATAGATATTACTCATACTAGTAAATAGGTAGTATGTTTAACATTGTTATTCACATATCATATATTAAAGACTTTTGTAATAAATAAATGAATCTACTTCTAAATAAAATAAAGAAAATAATTAGACGTAGTATTACTTCCCAAGAGTAATTTGCGATACTTGAATAAAAATACTTTAAAATATAAACTACGTAAAAAACGTTTTCAGTACAGATGTTTTTCATTCTCATTGAGGGAAAATGTCTCTAAACCGATTTAAATGTATATATTTAGTATTTACGCACCTAAATAAGAAACCTAACATACGTACTTTTAGTGTCTAAAAGTGATGGGTAATAATAATAAGAATAACGGAATATTATTTATTTATTTATACCCTTGGTACAGACAAAGCAAATTTTCCTGTTATGATGATAGTTATGTAGGTGGGGCTTTGTTTGTGTGTCCTGTGGACACATAGGCCTCCTCCAGCATTCTCCAGTCTTGCCTATATTGAGTTTTTCTCATCCATTATGTCATCGGCCCATCTTTTCCGAGGTCTACCTCTCTTCCTCTTTGTATTGGTAAAGGGGGTCCACTCTGTTACTGTTCAGAACAGGAACAGAACAATAACGGAATAATGGAACTGTAATTTAGTAATGTAGGTAGGATTTAAAAGCAGGGATTCAAATAAAACCTTAGAGTGGAGGCCTCAAGGTGGAAAGCGAGTTTGTGAACACACTGTACGTACACACACAGACAAGAAGCATGGAGAGTGAATTGGCAGCTGGTCTGTTCTGGAACTAAGCTACGATGGTTGCTTAAGGTAAAAAGGTGTGGAAGGGTCTTGTGGAGGCCCTATGCATCTTCGGGGTGTCCTAGAAACTACAGCAAGATGTAGAAACTACAGGTGCTCGTAAATAATTACCAACAGATACTCACCTAAATAATACTATAGTTTACATATAGGGAGCATGTCGAGTAGAGGTAATGTGACGAAAACGTCACCCGTCAGTTTTCTAATTAAAATATTAATACATTAAATTTTAACGAGCTGAGATGATGACAGGTGAGCTCGAAGTAAGTCCGCGTTAATAACGCCGTGGCAGATAATGGTAAGCACAGTACAACGTAATAAAAAGTGATGATCCGTTTACACCTGTAAGTTTTTACGTAATTAGCAGAGACTGAGCTATGTTAAGAAATTATAGGCGAATATCACTGTCTCATTCCTTAGTATAGTTCCGTCTTTATTAATTTCCAACGTAAGAACTTAGTTGTAATTCCTTCCCAAGAACATAATATCTGGAAACTATTTTTTTTCCGAAAAATATTTTTGTATTTTTAACAAAAACATGTCACACATACACCTCGCTGCTCCAATATTACACAATATTACAAGGTTCTATATGGCACTTTTGTCAACTTCAAATTTTAACTTTGTGTCACTGGCAGTTAGTCTAGATATAACTACCCCAAAAATGTAACATAGAATCCTGTAATATTGGGGTAGCGTAGCGATGATTCAATGAATCACCTTTAATTTGTAATTGTGTTAAAAA
Organism: Thaumatotibia leucotreta; assembly: GCA_025490895.1. NCBI lineage: Eukaryota > Metazoa > Arthropoda > Insecta > Lepidoptera > Tortricidae > Thaumatotibia > Thaumatotibia leucotreta. The sequence goes on along the minus strand of JALPQI010000879.1, from coordinate 101,806 downwards.
GTTTGTATTCACAAATGAAAACCGACAGAACTTGAATTCCTTATGCATGCTGGAAGAAAAAGCAGTTTGTGTAAATAGTAAATCATTTATTTGTTTCAAAAGGGTACATTTACAGATTTTATTTAGGTTGTAATACTAATTAAGCTCGATTTCACCAATCTTTTATTCGAAGAATAACGCTTACTCTCGAATACTAGCGTCAAATTACTACCTATGTAGTTTTAGTATTACTATCCGAGAGTAGGCTGATTCTTGTTACGTTTTAAGGACTGCACTAAGCGAAACATGCTTACGTTCGGTATCAGCCCTGCTAACTGTGAACCGATGGCAAATGATCGAAATAAGTGGAGAGTGGCTCTAGTCGAAGGATGCAAGGCTCACGACGAAAGTTGGTTTCAGGCTCTAGATGCGAAACGCAATAGGAGACACAATAATGAGAGAGGGGACACATCATCAACCCATTCATCTGACGACCCGTCACTGACATGCCAATCTTGCGGATGTCATTCTCGCTCCCGCGTCGGGCTTTATAGCCATTCTAAATACTGCCGCAAAGCGCTACATAAAGATGCCAAAGGCCTATGATGATGATGATGATGATCCGAGAGTAAGCGTAATTCGAATAAAAGTTTGGTCAAACGGAGCCTTATTCAGTTGTCCACAGACAAAATGCTGCATGTTGTTTGCATATTAAGGTGCATTCAGACCAAACGAGCGTTCGCTATTCTATCCCCCACTCTACGAAATCATAGAATCACGCTCTGTGTAACGATCGAATTTCGTAGAGGGTTAGAATAGCGAATGCTCGTTTGGTCTGAATGCACCTTTACATGTATAGTTGAATTATCGAGAAGATGGAATTGCATTTGTAGTGGTGTTACTAAAGCAACACTTTTAAAGTGAACCTTGTGTCTTTACAATTAGGTTTATTATTAGTCGAATAATGCCAATACATGAGTCGATAAAACACACACAATAGTACACAATACATTGTAAATACGCGATACCACTACATATGCAATTCCATCTTCTCGATAATTCAACTATAAATAATATGAGTACGATCAGCGTAAGGCCCATTGAGGGTCCAGATATTTCTAGTAATATCATAAACACGTTGTATCAAATCACCATAGGATCAAACCTAAGTCTAGATAGTTTCAGTCGCGAAGACACGTAGATTTTCAAAGCTAACCTTTTATGTTTATTTATCGAGTACTAACTATAAGGAAAACACAAAAATTAAGCTGGCAAAAAAACTAACTCGTTATGATATAACAACACGAATTAAGGCACGCGTCTTCGTGGAAGAAATTATCTCTAAAGGTGGATGCTCATTCTATCCCCCACTCTACAAAATCCGTTCGTTACACAAAACTTGATTCGTTGAATACTTATTCTGTACGAATACTTATACTAATACTTATTCTGTGGTGGGGGATAGAATGACCATTCGCTCGTTTGGTCTAAATCCACCTTAATAGCGCTAGTAAAAGAAAAATAAAATAGATTACAAGTGAAAATATATCACACGCGTTTTGAAGTCTAAAAATGCTCGACGTGTTTCGTATATGAGTAGGTATATAGTACCCCGCGTGAAATATAATTTTAGTATGAGCCTCAATCTCACGAGAGTTTTGTGTTTTAAAGATTACAAGCGATACAAAAATACAAAATCTAAACGATTTCAATTGATGTGGTGGCTATTCACCTTCTCGTAGAAGCGTCTGACACAAGAAAAGACCTTTACATTGTTTTTTTATATATTACGTGGACATACATGTGGAAATCTAGCTGTTTTTATAGGTCTCTCTAAATATGTATATCGCCGAAAATTATTTTCCCAAATATCACTTTCCAACCAACTTATCCCACAATAAAGAACCTTTTAAATATAAGAATAAACTTTTGCCAGCGATGCCAATTATTTTGTTTCGCACTCGTAGGTAAGTATAATTTCGTATATTATCATACTCGTAATCCAACCTAAAAAAGATTGGGAAAAGAAAATTTAGCCAAATTAAGTTTGGTAAATAATTATTTTGTTAACGCTGGTATTGTAAAGTGAATCATCGGCCGAAAGTTGGTTATCAAGGGATATTTGACAAAATCAAACCCACGAAAAGGCATGATTATAGAATTATAGTTCTGTGAGCAGGATATTGTTTTAGTATCTCCTCAAACTTACTACTACGAACTTTTTAAAGTACCATCACGCCGAATACCCATCAATCAGTGTAATCGTCGTCTTTTATAGGCGTAGAAATAAAGGTTGTTAAAATATGATATTGCAGTATCTGTGTTTATGGATTTCGGGAGACCCTTATAGACCCCATATTCATAAAAGTCTCCTAACTTGAGCAAACTGAAGTACCCACTGTCTATCCCTTTTGGTCGTATCTATCTATAAGGTCGAAAGCCACTGACAATACTTAGCGGCTTTCTAAATCAGGAGACGTTTATGAATAGGCGGGATATTATCTTCTATGGACGTCTAGTCTTCTCTGCCTAACTCTCCACCTTCAGCTGGAAGCGGACTGAGGTCTGCTCACAACCCTCGCAGTTGATGTCCTTCGCCCAGGCCTTGCAGACCACGTTGATCAGAACGTCCCCTGGAAATGGTAAACGGAATATATAACAAGAGTGTTCGATTGGTTCAACTGAAAGCGGATAGATGACAGCAAACTCTTTATTTGAAGAATTTATATCCACGGAAAAAAACATGTCCAATGCCTAAAAAAATCAGGGCAAATTCACACCTTAATCTGTTAAAAAAAAGTAAGGTGGTTTTTCTTTCTGTAATTTGAATTGACTAGACATGTTCTTTCCGTGGACCCTTCATTTATTATTACAATTTTTTTCACGCACCTTATGAGTTTAGGACCTAAACTGAGTCACAATGTGTCAGTTCCATGGAATAACTGTCAAAAACTGACAACCCAAACCTAAGCTGAATCGCATTTAAAAGATCGTGGTAGCCCCCTAGATCTATAAAACGCAAAATTTATTGATCTTTATTAGTATTTGGGGGGTACGAAAAGTTCTGTGACTCACAAAAATTTCGGTCAAGTAATCAATTAAAAGTTTCTACGCGCAATGTGCCCCGACCACTGCCACTTCAATTTAGTTATGTCGGTTCTGCTGCAGATAGCCTCATTTCTAATAAGATCTCGCAAAGAGGCCCCTAGCGACGTCAAATTGCGCGTAGAACTGATGGCCGTTGGGACGGAAAAGTTCTCGAGTGGCAGCCACGTACCGGAAGGTGCGGCGTGGGTAGCTCCCCCACAAGGCGAACTGATGACCTGATGAAGGTCGCAGGAGTCCGCTGGATGCGGGTGGCGCAGGACCGGTCATTGTGGCAATCTTTGAGGCCAATGTTCAGCAGTGGATCTCTTTCTCCTGATATGCTGATGTTAAAACTTTCTTAAAGATACGTACTAGGCGGGTCTTCGAAAACCACAGCGACCAGCGGGCTGAGATAGTCCTCCTGGTTGGTATACGGGAAGTAGTAGACCGGGAACCCTCGGTCTATGTACTGCAGGTTCTCTATGGGCTCCGAGTCGCTGGTGCCCTCGCAGTGGACCCAGACCTCGTTCATCTTAGGCAGGTGGGCCTGAGGAAGATCATTCACAGGAAACATGTAGGTCAATAAATATTAATTATCTCAATTAAGCTTTGTGTTGAGGGTGCTAAGTGACGATATATACATAATTTTAGACATACTAAGTTTATAGAAAACAACTATGACATGAAATAAATATTTTGTGATAGTGTGTCCTACACAGATTTGTAGGCCGAGTAGTGACAGTTGATACCTGCTCGTCACTACGAATCTAACGATTTAAGGAGAACTTTTTTTATTTGTTTAATACAAAAGACACATTACAAAAATCCTATTTAAATCTTCACCAAACTACATAGCAGTTTGTAGGCAAAACTGTTATGCCTTGTGCACACTGATATAAATAATGTTCACACATCCTACAGACAAGATCAGTGTCGCTTGAAATACTCGAAAAGGTCGCGCGATGCCGCTGACGGTCGCGAGTCGCCTCGCGTCACCGCAGCAACAGCCGCGCAGCCGCCAGCGGCATCGCGCGACCTTTTCGAGTATTTCGGACGTGTGCACATTGTGCACAATGCAGTATTCGGTCTGAATCGGCCCTTACGCCGCGGCCACGACATCCGGCTAAGGCGACCGGCTAAGCGGAAAACGTATGGTGGTCCCTCTCGTACCCATATCGGCATCCCGCTCCAACTCATGGGTTCGCTCGCCGCTGGTCGCCTTAGACCAATGTCGTGGACGGGCCGTTATGGGGGCCTCAAGAACCGCGGCCATAATCGCCCGATCGCTTCATTATCGTGTCCTTGCAGCCATCACGTTCTAACAATTACGTAACGAGAGTAACAAGATCTAGATACGAGATAAGCGACAGCCATATTAAGCTCGCTGAACATACAAATCTGATAAAGTGGTTTATTTTTGTGATAATGCACTGTCATAAGGTTGGCAACACGGCCAACTACTTATGAAGTACTTGACTATTTTGTAAGACTATTTTGTACGACTTGTCGCTAAATTCAATTTGAAGCCTTCAGGTGCGGATTTAGGACTTCGTTCAGGCCGCATTGCCCTATGATATGATAGTATTTTATACTTTTATACTTTTTCATCACACCTGTTCGGTAAGTGCGCCAATGCGCTGCGGCGATGCGCGCCTTAGATGCGTCATTACACCCTAGGGCTGTCAAGGATTTTCACACAACATTACGTCGCACTAGAGCAGCGCGCGTCGCTCCGAGATTTCATCCCCGATTTTGAGAAACGATTTAGACCATTTTAGAGTAGTTTTGTGAAAATATATTGTTTTATTTACTTTTTTTACCCCAAAGGTGTGATGAAAAACATTGTGTGTGCCACGGGCGGTACAAAAATTATTTACCGCCCTTAATACACAATGTACTATAAAACAGCACCTAGGCACACCTAAGAAGTCCAGTGTCAGGGCGGGAGGCAACTGTTCCTAGTGCCCCCCTGGATCCGAGTCTGGAAGCCTTACCTATTTATTACGTACTGTAAGCAAATCATTGAGGCGCCCCTTGGCATGTCGTCGAAATCTCCTATAGGGTCAATAAACTTACAATTTTTTTGAGTTCTTGCTTCAGCGCATTTGGCATGCTCTCAGGCAGGCTACTCGTAGTGTTGTAGGGTACTGGAGTCCAGTTTGAGACCTGGAAGATATAATTTTAGACGCGTTAGTCCAAAATGTAGGGACAAAATCATTTGCCGACAATTTCAGAAATATTTTTTTGCTTGAGGGCTGACAGTTAATTCTAGCTACGAAGTCAATGCATGTGCCGTGTGGTGACGGCAGTAAGAATACCTACATTTGTCACTACTTCAACTAATCTCGCGGGTGTCGTAAGAGTCGACTAAGGGATTGAAGTGTCACTATCCGTTATTTGATCGATGATTGTAATCGGCTTTTTTTTGGGTTATTTGTAATCATTTTTAAGGGCATTTTCACTTCTAGGGACACTCAATTAGCTTAACTCTCACAAAAAAATAACTTCGATGTCAGTTTTGTAACGACAATCAAGCATGAAATATTTACGTAAATCCACTTTATTCATGTTTTCATATTGCATAAACGCATACGATCTTTCTGGATTAAATGAAAAAAACATATTTTTGTTAATATTTCATGCTAAATTGTCGTTACAAAACTGACATGTCATATTAAATAATCGATCGAATACTTCGATGTATCGAAGTTAACTTTTTTATGAGAGTCAAGCTAATTGGGTGTCCCTAGAAGTGAAAATGCCCTTAATGAAAGAATAGCAGTTCCTTACCTTGCTGAGTTTCAAGAAAACACAGAGCTTGCCATTTTCATAGTTGTATCTGTTGGCGGCAGTACACGGATAGAACTTGTTCAGATCCACGTCACACACTTGGTTGGTGCCAGCTGGTCTATTATAATCACATGTGACAATTTTAGACGCACTTTGATTATGTATCTTGTGGTATTCTGAAAACATTCGAAGATTACTTGTTAGTGATACGTTTTACTTTTTTCCTTCACAATTTGTTTCGAAAAGTCACACGACGAATCAACAAAAAAAAATTAAATAAATAACGCTCAGTTTGATTATTTTGATTGGCCGAGTAGTGACGGTAGTAAGAATACATATTTTATAACCACCCCATCTCTTTCCGCGGGTGTCGTAAGAGCCGACTATGGGATTGAAGTGTCACTGACCATTCTTGATAGCTTGATGATCAGCAGCATCATCATACACTGCGATCGCCAATCCGCTTGCCCAGCGTGGTGATTATGGGCATTTACCTCCTAATGCGTCTATACGCATAGTTAATAGGAGAGGCCTACGTTCAGCAGTGGACTGAGAAAGGCTGTTGATGGAGCATTCCATGGGCTGTCCCGTACAAACGTGTGCATATTTCGATAATTTGAGTTATCTTCCGATTTTTTAGTTATTACATATATTTTTGAGTCATTTTCGACTCCTCTAGTCACAAAAGAGGACTTCGATAAACCCACAATTTTGAGAATAACCATGTTCGTACGGGACATCGGTGGACTTTTTCGTGGAATGGACCTGATGTGCTCAGAGTTAGATTAAGAATCTGCAGCTAATTGCTCTTTGTCTGGCAAAGCTCGCCCATACATCTCGCGTGCCATTATAAATAAAGTATCCTACAAACCTGCAAGTATATCATTTAAGCGGTTTATCCAAGGAGTGGCAGTGCTAGGGTCACTGACTTTATACGATATCAGTGGCTCCTTGGACCCGTCGGCTGCCCGCGGCCACACCTCCAGTACTGTCAATGAATACAACACAATCTGTATATGAAATAATACATAAATAGCTTTGGAAATCTTACACAAATCGACCAAATCCCACGGTAAGCTCAATTAAGGCTTGTGATGTGGGAACCAAGGGACGATATATAATAGAAGAATAAGAAAATAGATACATATAGATACTTAAATAAGATAGCCAAGACCAAGGAACAAATATTTGTGATAAATAAATACACAAATAATACCCTCGCCGGGATTCGAACCCGGAACCTCCAGCTTCGTAGGCAAGGTCACTACCAACTAGTCTACGGAGGCTGACTAGCCGTGAAAGGTTAGCCCCCATCAATTTTAACTGCCCTTAATTAAAAAAGTTTCCCAGATTAGTAAACCATTGGCTGAGCAGAAAAAAAATTGAAATTGTTATACCTAAAGATAGATTTACACCAAACGGGAGAATGCTCATTCTAACCCCACTCTACGAAATTCGTCCGCTACACAAAACGTAATTCGTCAAAATTCATTGATTTCGTAAAGTGGGGGATAGAATGAGCATTTCGCTCGTTTGGTGTAAACCCACTTTAAGTCCCGTGCATGCTAAATACATCTAATTAAATCTGTGGTGTGCGGAAAATGTACTCACCTACATGATTATGGGCCAATAAGAAGGAAAGCAGTATTCCCAGCAAGGCACCTGTAAAAAAAATATTCAATTTGAATTTTCTCCTGAAAAAAGGATACTGGTCCGAGATCAATATTTCTTTCAAAAGGAAATAAATAAAAGCATTAATTGTCTTTATCGTATCCTAAAGTTGGAATTCATGTACTACGAGTAATTTTGGGATAAAACAATTGACGGTACAACTAGGTTCTCCGGTCTATAGCTCTATGCCATCAAATCGTAACATAGATAAAAAACTGTTAACTTTTGACAACCGAGTGGACAACTTTTGTTTTTCCGGCTGACAATAACCCAGAGTATTTTGCGCAAAGAAATAAGTAAAATGAACAGAAATACCCGAAAAAAGATTGATGATAGACAGCAGCGTCATCATAGTGGACACATTACTGCGATCGCCAATCCGCTTGCCCAGCGTGGCGATTATGAGTATTTTTCTCCTAATGCGTTTATACGCATAGTTAATAAGAGAGGCCTACGTCCAGCAGTGGACTATCATGTTGATGACCCGAAAAACCTGTTGAAACGGCCCTTTTCATCAGTTAAATACATTTACCAGAAAATTAACGGCAGCTTGTGGCTATTATCGCTTTATTTATGAACATTGCGTGCCGATGCTTGTAGACGGAAGGTGTGGTGAACTGTGGTTTTGGCCATTTGGGGCACTTAGGGCAGTTTTGTGATAAAAAGGCAGGAAAAATAACAGCATTTTCAAATTCATTCGCTGACTTCAATTGATAGGCTATGGCACTTGCACTGGTTGTTCCAAAGGTGAGTAATCGACTATTTTCTCGCCGAAGATACGTACAAAAGATGTAGATCCTGTGTCAGTAAAAGTGACAGATATACTCTCGGTTAAAGAGTACGCGTCAAGTATGAAAAAAAAAAAATTATAGGAAATACTGTAAACATGCTGAATTAATTTTTTTTAATGTTTACCTACAGGATAAGTGGAATCCAATTTAATATCCGATTTCATTCGATTTTCCCTGATATTTTCAAAGAATCCAAAAAATATATATATAAAAAGTTCCTTCCAGCAAGCAAGTCATGATTAAGAAACTCCTTTTTCGATGCATCTTTAGCATTTTTTTTAACACTAAAATTTTGCCTGCACAAATCAGTGTGACGACCATTTTAATGATGATGATGATGTGTTGCATTATTGTTTCAGGAAAATTACAATTTAATCTGATGTTAAAAAGAATTCTACCTATCCTGTAAACATTGGAAAATCCTCTTTGTGATCGGCCCGTTTGCAGCATTTTCTATGAAAAATTACACCTTTACCCGTTATTTGACCGCGAGGTTATTTATAGATATACAATTTGATCGATAGCCGATGATGATTTTCTAAGAGAATTCACTCGCCAGCAATGAAAAACTCGCCAATCATTACACAACCTAACGTATCCTTTACTTTCCACATGTGTATGTACATTTTTATCCCTTAACATATAAAACGGAACCGTTACCAATTCATTCTAAGCAAATTGTTAATAATGAATTAGTCTTCATCATCATCATCATCACCAGCCTATGATAGTCCACTGCTGGACGTAGGCTTCTCCTGCGTATAGACGCATTAGGAGGTAAATACCCATAATCGCCACGCTGGGCAAGCGGATGGCGATCGCAGGAATGTGTCCACTATGATGACGCTGCTGCCCATCATCAATCTGTCATCAAATAATGGTCAGTGACACTTCAATCCCTTAGTCGACTCTTACGACACCCGCAAGAGGAGTGGGGGATGGTGACAAATGTATTCTTACCGCCGTCACCACAATAATGAGTATTATTACAATTAGTCTTACATGAAGTTAAATCGCATCCGTCCGTTTATCTCCGGAATTTTCAGTGTCAATTGGCAAAGTCACCAATTACGCGAGTTTAAATTACCTCACATGACGAATCGTATGTCGTGTCTTATAATAAGTATACATTTTAGTACGTGTGTACGAGATATAAGGATTGCAATTGTGTACATCATTTAAATACGTTAGGTACGAGTATGTCTGTATGAGGTCATAAGGTCACCTTGTTCGGGTAGGACCAATTAGTTACATTTGTTAATTTCCGGTTTTGAGGTTTTCAAAACTGCAACTGCTTAGCTATTTAGCATTGCATACAGTGTCAGTACCAATGTGTCACTTATTATACAGGGTGTAAGCCTAATACGGGCGAAGCTCTTAACGGGTGTTAGTTACGATATAATAAGTACATTCAAATAACTTTTACTTAAAACAAGAGCAGCAAAATTTTTCATACAAAATAATTCGGCGTGCAATGTAAAGCAACATCACTCAGCACTCGTTGACAGCTAATTTCAAAAGCAGATGACATACCTGCCATATCAACAATAACAAATGTTCGTACCTACATTGCTGCTCCGATAATCTTAAAAAAATTCAAGTCATAATTAAGAGTAACTTAAAAAAAAACCTTGTAATCCACGATTACACTAATGAATCCTATGCCTGGTTTAATTGATCGCCCGTATTAGACAAACACACTGTATATGTTCCAATTCGCGTGTGTTACATAAACCATGAGATGATATATTACCATGCTTTATTTAAATAGTCATATTAATAAGCATTTTGAATCGTCTGACACAATAACAGGGATAATAAATAATAAGTAACCATCTTGGGACATCTTAGACAAATCAACCTAGTCCCACGGTAAGCTCAATTAAGGCTTGTGATGTGGGTACCAGGCGACGTAATATATAATAGATAGATACATATAGATACTTAAATACATAAACAGCCATGACCAAGGAACAAATATTTGTGATAAATAACTACACAAATAATGCGCTCTCCGGGATACGAACTCGGAACCTCGAGCTTCGTAGGCAGGGTCACTACCAACTAGGCTACGGAGGCTGAGGGATAAAACAAACTACTACTATAATTATTATACTTTACTATACTATACACAACCCCATTACGTTACTCTAAGATCATATACATATAGGTAAAATCATGTATTTGGCTCGTTGTGCACATTTTTAATTTTTTATCCTTTGCTTTGACTACGCATGCGTAAAGGTGCGTTCAGACCAAAAGAGCATTCGCTGTTCTATCCCCCGCTCTGCGAAATCAACCAATCACGTTTTATGTAACGATCGAATTTCGTAGAGTGGGAGGTTAGAACAGCGAATGCTCTTTTGGTCTGAACGCACCTTACGCAACCTACGCACTCATAAAAGAGCTAATTTAATTGACGATAGTTGTGCAGGTCAGGGGGCTAGCCAAGATGCTATACGGTATTAAGCGCATGCAATAAGCGATAAGCGAATGATACAAGTGTTGAAAGTGGGCTTTATCTGCACGAGTATCAGTGAACTTTTCTTTCTCCGTTCATGATTTAAATTAAACCAACATGATTAAAAAAAGTTTGGAATAATTATTGGAAAACCAACAGCACATGAAACACAATAGTAAACCTTAAAAATAAATAAACTTAAATCAGAACTAGGTACTACCTTAAAAATAAAAATTACAAATAAAACTACTACAAAATCAGGCTCCAAGCGGGGCCCCTTAGGCAAGGAACAAGGTATTAAAAAAGGCTTTTTCAACACGAATATCATACAATATTTTACAATGCATTATGCGAGGAAAAGTTATGGTTTCGGTAGTACAAACTAGACCGTGCAGAAGAGTAGGTACTATTTAAATTCATCCCAGCACGTGTGGAGAAAAGTGTCACCTTATCTGCACAACGTGAGCTTTTCTGAACTAGCTTCTCTTAACTTTTTCACCTAGAGGTACTAAACGTAGATAAATTTAACTATTAGAATTCATATCGTCAGCCTCCGTAGCCTAGTTGATAGTGACAATGCCTACGAACCTGGAGGTTCCGGGTTCGAATCCCGGCGAGGGCATTATTTGTGTATTTATTTATCACAAATATGTGTTCCTTGGTCTTGGCTGTCTATGTATTTAAGTATCTATATCTATCTATCTATTATATATATATCGTCGCTTGGTACCTAAATCACAAGCCTTAGGTAATTGAGCTTACCGTGGGACTAGGTCGATTTGTGTAAGATGTCCCAAGGTATTTATTTATTTATATACCATAGAAAAAATACCATAAAGTTTACCAACACCGGAGGTGGGATTTGAACCCACGTCCTCAGCTTGCAGCTGTAGTGGCCGAGTGTATTAGGCATCAGCCGTAAATACCACCTCCAGCGTTGGGACTCTTCGGTATTTTTTCTTTGGTATATAACATCTAATATTCTATATACATACATAGTAGTGTTACTACCTAAAAATATTTAATAAAAAAAAACAACTCCCAGTGCTGTAAGAGTCGACTAAGGGGTTGAAGTGCCACTGACCATTATTAGATGAAAAATTAATGATGGGCAGCAGCGTCATCACATCATAGTGGACACATTACAGCGATCGACAATCCGCTTGTCCAGCGTGGCGATCATGGCATTTACCTCCTAATTCGTAGGTATATAGGAGAGGCCTATGTCCAGTAGTGGACTATCATAGGCTGATGATGATGATATGAAAAAAAAAAATTATATACCACGTCGGTGGCAAACAAACATACGGCCCGCCTGATGGAAAGCAGTCACCGTAGCCTATGGGCGCCTGCAACCCCAGGGGTGTCACATGCGCGTTGCCGACCCAATAAGAACTTGTACACTCCTCTTTGAAGAACCCCATACTGTAGTCCATCGGGAAAACCTCGGCAGGGAGCTCATTCCACAGACGGACCGTCCGCGGGAGGATGTTCCTCTGAAACCGCACGGTGCGCGACCATTTAGGTTGCAAAGTGTGAGGATGAGCGCCCAGTCGGTGGTCCCACGAAATACGATAATAGATAGGTCTATAGCTACAAAACGTAACATTTTATGCAATAGTTGATGCTAATAGCAATTCATTGATACGGTCGACCTCTGTTGGGGCTGGGGCCATGGCAATGCACAATAAACGTAACGTATGCAGACGTCCTTCTATGCTCATCTAAATCCGTCACGGAACTTGCATTTGGGTTACATCATTGCTATTATCACCTAATCTAGCCTATTTAGGTATGAACCTATTTATAAGTATTTTATGGTCTGGCAAACATACGGTTGTTAGTAAAAAGGTGGGAACAATTAAAAATGTATGAATTATTCGCTAACCTACTGTAGTAAATATGCATTTCCTGCTTGTTTTTAGGGAATAACAGTTACATTTCTTACGTAACTAGCAATAAGTGTTATTTTTAATGAAACTTATAATATTTTACTAATTTAAGTGTAATCTGAAACACGAGGAATATCCTCGTCTATATGTATAATGTCTCGTGTATTATAATAATGTTTATAATTTTTTTATTATTCAATTTTGATGCTTTGTTACTCGTACCTTAACGTAACTCGTATATAATTGAAAAATTCACACGACATGTTACAAAAAATCCTTTGCCTTTTCAGACTACAGTGACAAAGGCATGTCACACATACTCAGGAGCGAGAGAGCGCTAGCGCAAGAAAGACGTGTGTCAGTAGTGTCCGTACAAAATAAATTATAAAGTGGATTAAAACTGTCTGGTGTTTAGTGTAAGCTGTAAATAGTGTTTCGTGAATACTTTACCCGTGCATAAGTGAAAAAATAACAACCACACAACGTGTAAATAAGTAATTATAAGCTAAACAAAATCTAAATTGAACGTTATGGACTTTAAATTAAACAAAGGCAGTAACACTCGTGAGTGCTCGCGATGGACTTCGGGTGTTTCCGACTGACTTCGTACGTTATTAATGACGTCACAAAGCTATAATGAATGAACGTTAATAAGTGATGCCAATTTTCGTCTGGTTCTGTACCGTCTTCGTGGTGTTGAGGTGAAGCCCGACGACTCGTTGCGAGTCAGTGACGTTGAACCTGGTTCGATCCTCAGCAAAGCAAAATTATTTTTATTTTTTTCTCTTCAATTCGACGGCACTTCTTTATCCGCAAGTTCGAACCCGATCAAGACAATTGTTTTCGATTGATGTTTTGTATTATTTTTTTATTTTTCTCTCATCTATATAAACCATAAACGTTCAAACGTTCATCACGTAGAGTAGAAACTATATTGCGGACTTCAAAGAAACAAAAAGTTACCACAAGATGTCGCCGTCATGTGCTAAGTGCAAGCAAAGCTTAACAGGCAAAGACACTTTAAAGTGTATTAAATGTAAAATGACTTTCGATACAGAATGTGCCGGAAGAGCATCGAAACTTTTCGTTCTGATGACAAAGGAAAATAAAAAAAACTGGTCATGTATACCATGTCGTAAAAGTAAGGACACACCGAAATCAAACACACCTAAAAAAATAATTGATTATAACATGCCCAAAAAAAATATGGAAGTCAACAACGTGACGTTAAGAAGGAAAAATGAAATCTTAAATAAAGCTTTAGATACGACCTCAGCATCTTCGCCCACGTCGAATACACCTAGACTAGAACGTAAAACATCTCTACATGAATCTTTTGAGGAAAATTATTCTCTAGGTGACCAGTCTTTGAACTCTACCTTGAGCGAAAACAATGTGAGCGCGCAGAGTCTGCCAAACCTCACTGAGGAACCTCATGCCGCTGATTTAAAGGATAAGATAGATATCATTACTACTCAACTTGACAGCGCTCACGAAGAGATAAGTAAATTAAATTCTGAAGTCGTGCAGCTGAAAAAGGCTAATGCGGATCTAACACGCCAAATATTAATTTTTAAACAATTATTAAGGGACGATACTCCAACTTCAACAAAAAAGAAAACACCGAAACAAGAAAGAAAAAGAAGATCACGGGAAGCCCGCACTGTGCAACCTTTTAATTCTCCTAATAACAGTAATGTTTCACCAATCAGTCTCGGGAAGTCGGAAATGTCTATGACTTCGGTGCCTGGTACTCCGGAGTCGGAGCAGGAAAAAGTAATAATCGACCGTACGGGACCTATCAGGAGTTCGAACGACACTCTCTTCGTGTTCGGAGGAAAACAAATCGTCGGACTAGCTTCTAAGCTTACACACATGCGGAACGACGACAACCTGACAAAGTCCTACAAAGTCTTATCGACCGTACAACCCGGTGCGCCTACGTCGAATATTGTTAATAAGATACAAAAATACAGGTTCTCTGATGGTACTCATATTATACTGTCACTGGGCGAGCACGATAGTAACCCAATAGACCTTATATCTAATTTAAATGTAGTATTGAAATACCTTCACAATTGTAACGTTTACTTGGTTGGTGTAACTTATAATCCATATGTACACCCCGACCTAATAAATTACATGTTACAGCAATTTTGTTTGAGGCAAATAAATTGTAAATACATTGATGTCTGTAGAAATGTTTGTAGAAACAAAACCCAATATCTGATAAATATATGTAAGAAAGTTAACGCAATTGTAGACCAAATTGATTATAAATATATGTATTATAATTTTGTAAAACCAGTAGACACGGCAACTCAAAGTTTTACACAACAGGATAAAAATTGTAAGTGTAAAAAAGGTACTATTCCCTTTTATTTTAAAAAACATGTAAATAATGAAGCCACTGAAACATCTACATGTCATTCCTTTCGAAGCTAAGTCGGAGACTATAAACATATTTCATCAAAATATTGCAGGCATCCTAGGGAAAATTGATATTTTTGAGTCTGCGATTGATGACCTTCAGGTAAAATTAGGTCATATAGATATAATATGTTTATGTGAAACTTTTATAAAACTAGGAGCTATTACAAATCTCCGCATAAATAATTATCATGTCGCTGCTTCATACTGCAGGAAAAATCAGAAACGAGGTGGGACTTGTATCATCGTTAAGTCAGATATAGAACATGTAGTGCTTAAAAAAGTCCAGGATATCTCGCAACCATTAGAATTTGAAAGCTGTGGCATTGAGATACCCAAATATAATTTAATTGTTATCTGCATATATCGGACCCCATCTTCAGATATAAAGGTATTCCTTTCTCTTTTAAATCAATTGTTAAAATCATTAACTAAAACAAATAAGAAACTGATCGTGCTTTGCGGAGATTGGAATGTTGATATACTAAAAGATAATAACATGAAAAAAGAACTGGTATCGATCCTTTCAAACTACAATATTCGAAATCACATTTGTCAGCCTACGAGGAAAAAAACATGCATAGATTTGATAGCTAGCAACATTGCAGATATTCAGCCGAATATACATATATTAAGTCTTTCAGACCATGAAACTGGCCAGAGTTTATCTTGCAAAATAAGTGTAAATAGATCGACGAAAAGAAAACTAACATATTGGCATGAATTAAAAAGGGACTACAGTCATGAAAATTTGCTTAAATTTTACAAATGTATTGCGGCTTTATCTTTTTCTGACATATTGAATGAAGTCGATACTAACATAGCGTTCAGTAATTTTCATGAGCTACTCATACTATTTTATAACCTTTGCTTTCCACTTATTAAAGTAAAAAGAGTCATGAAACCATTCAAAAACAAGTGGCTCACGAAGGGAGTAAAGATAAGTTGTGCGAAAAAACGTTATTTATATAGAAAAGCTTCTCGAAATAGACATAATAAAGACGATTTAAAACGATACAAAACATATACCAGAATGTTAAAAACATGCCTACAGAAAGCTAGACAAATTTCAAATAACAGGTACATAAATAACTCTATTAACAAGTGTAAAGCTTCATGGCAAATAATCAAAAATAACTGTAATGTAACTCAGGCCGCCGATGATATAGCTGAAATTATAGTTGGTAATGAGACAATTCGAGATCCACAACTCATTGCAGAAAAAATGAATAGTTACTTTATAGGTGTGACACGTGGTCAACAAAAAATAGTACATAAAACTACCAGAATCTCCCAGAATGTACACAGCATGTTCCTTACTCCAGTTGATAATTTAGATGTGATTAAGGCGATAAAAAGTCTACGCAATACCAACTCTACTGGTTACGATGATATATGCATAAAGGTTGTTAAGTTTTGTGCAATCATATTGTCAGTGCCCTTGTGCCATATCATAAATTTATCTTTCATACAAGGGATTTTCCCACACCGCCTTAAATACTCTGTCGTGAAACCTTTATATAAAAAAGGAATAAAATCCGAGGTGAACAATTATAGGCCGATAACCCTTATACCCACTCTCTCTAAGATATTTGAAAAAATTATGCATAATAAAATCAGTAGCTTCCTATCTCATTCTAAAGTATTAAAGAAAGAACAATTTGGGTTCCGTAAAAATTGCTCAACTTCTGAAGCATGTTTTCATTTAAGTAAATTTGTCATCGATAACCTTGACAATAGAATACCTGTTGTAGCAGCATTATTAGATATGACAAAGGCATTCGATTTTGTAAATCATACTATATTGATGAGTAAGATGTTTAAATATGGAATGAGAGGACTTGCTTATGACTGGTTGAGCAGTTATCTTAGTGGCAGGCAGCAGTGCGTGGAAATAACGAACGTTACTGGCCATAATAGATTGACATATAGATCAAAGTATACAATGAATCCAAGAGGTGTACCGCAAGGAAGCATATTGGGTCCATTGCTTTTCCTTCTTTATATCAACGATCTACCTGACGCGACGAATCACAAATGCATATTGTTCGCGGATGATACTACCTTACTTATAAAATGTAATAATAGCTTAACATTTGAACATGACATTAACCAAGCATTGAACGATGTAATTAATTGGATGGAAGAAAATAATCTTAGTGTAAACTTGGAAAAAACTAAATTCATACAATTTTTGACATGTAAAAGTAAATTGAAAAACCTTAATATATCATATAATAATCAATCAATTGAAGAGGTAAAATCTGTGACATTTTTAGGTATCACATTGGACTGTTTCTGTAATTGGAAAAGTCATGTTGATGATTTACGCATACGACTCGAGCGATTTGTGTATGTCTTATATAGATTACGGAACGTTGTTTCAGAAGAAGCAGCTCTATCTGCATATCATGGGTATGTGGCATCAATATTACGATATGGTCTCATACTTTGGGGAAACTCCACGGATGCTGAAATAATTTTCAAGATCCAAAAAAAATGCATTCGCACTTTATGTGGAGCAGATTTCTTAGACCACTGTAAACCACTTTTCCAATCGAAACATATATTGCCACTTCCGTGTTTGTATGTGTTCGAAATGTGCATTTTTGTGAAGAAACACATAGACCTGTTTGATATAAGAGTCACTACATCTAAACGAGGTACACATAGGTATAAGTTAGATCTACCGAAAACCAATCTAGCGTTATCACGACAAAATTCGTACTGCATGGCTATAAAGATTTATAATATTCTGTCAGACACAATGAAAGAATTGCCTTTTAATATATTTAAGAAGAAATTGTTTAATTATTTAATTGAAAATTGTTGCTATTCAGTCCAAGAATTTATTGACAATTGTAAATTGTAATTTATTTATGTTATTATGAATGATTATTATTTATTATTTAATATTTGTAGAATTTGTATAAACTAGTTGTTGAATTATTCATTAATTATATTTTAAATGAATTTGGTAGAAATGTTTATGATTATAATATGTAAATCGACTCTGATTATTATGTAATCATAATAATAATCTGATATATATTTAATCGTAGAATGTAAGTTTAAGTTTAGTAAAAGCTAAATCTAGTTAGGTACTTAGAGTTAAGTCAATATTTGTACGCCAGTTATGGCAGAACAGGAATCGTACTACACCAAATATTATAACATCTATGTATATACGCTTGTTTGTTACAAATAAATGATCATTCATTCATTCATTCATTCATTCATTCATTCATACGCAAACGTTATTTAATTTGAAGTTGACGTGTATAAATATACTTAGGTATGTCTTTCATTTTCTCTCTGCTCTGTCTTTAATGGTCAGTTAGGAGTGTTGCTGTTTGAACATACTTAACAACAGAACTATCGGGTATCAGCCCTCCTAACGAAGACCAAAAGCTGCCTATCGGGGGAAAAATATTCGTGTATAAGCGTTATTTACGAAAAATTAAAAATAAGGCCCTTAAGACCCCTCTCCCCCGTTAGCTCCACCCCTAACCACCAGTACTTTTAGTACGTGGGTTAAAACACCATTCCCTACAACTATGCCAAAATTCACTTATACACGAGTTTTGTCCTCTGAGTTTCCTTCGTTTGATGTACTATATCTCAATAAAACATTATTCATAGATATCGTAAAATGTTCAGTGGCAGTAGACACATTATTAAAATTTGTCTGCTTGTTAGGCACAGGGCGTGTTTAGTGGGAGCAATGTATTTTTTATTATTATTTCATGTGGTCACGCAAACTACTCTGATTATTCAAAATTGAAACTTGCTTTAGGTAATTAATTTCTGTTTTTGAATCACACGTCATATAGCTACACGTAAAAAGAAATGCATTTTTTTAAATTATATCGGTACACAACGTTTTTAATTCAGAGTTTAAGAGTCGGTCAATAATCTTTATGCAAAATAACACCGTTACTATGAAAACTTTCGTATTCTATGGGGCAATTTCACGTAAGAGTGTAATTTAAATAACCAATCAGTCAATTCTTAGTCCTAATGAAAATCACACTTATCTAGATTTTAATTTAACTTTTACATTTGGTTGAAAAGTAACCCCCTTATTCATAAACGTTTGTTAACTTAACAAGTCTCTAATAATCGTTTGTCCTTTTTGCTCTTATGACCACTTAGTTAAGACCGAAAGGGACAAACAATTATTAACGGCTTGTTAAGTTAACAAATGTTTATGAATAAGGGGGTAAGTAAATAAACGGTGAGGGAATGGTCACTTTAGGTAAATTATAGTTACATGGATTTACTCCATTAATTTACGGAGTTAAATTTACGTAACTTACTCGGTAATTTCACATAACGGGCATTTCTCCGAGCGTTTAACGACGTGATTTCGGTGGCAGCCTTTATCTCACAAATCCCGTGAGAGATACAATAACTTTTGCTATATTGGTAGACGTAGTTGACCACTACCAATTTATCCAAAAAATTTATGATTTACCCGCGGAAATTGAGTAATAATGTTGCCACCGAAGACCAATCATTCAAGCTTTGGTCCGAATAAAAATCACACTTATCTACATTTAATTTAACTTTTACATTTGGTTGATACCTAAATAAATAAAGAAGAAATGGTCACTTTAGGTTACAGTTCCATGGATCTCAGTAAATGAAGGGTTCACGGAAAGAACATGTCTAGTCAATTCAAATTACAGATGAAAAAACCACCTTACTATTAGCAGTATAAGATGTGAATTTGTACTGATTTTTTTTAAGCACTGGACATGTTTTTTCTGTGGACCCTTCAAATGTAATAAATGGGTAACCAAAACCCTTTTGGGCGAACTCGCTCCATCGTAGGCCGGGTCTCTACCTCTACCCTCGGCTAGTCTGTGCTCATGAGTTGCAATGTACAAGTTCCAGAACATTCTCAAAATTGCGGGAATATACTCGGAAATTTACAAGAATTTTCATGAAAATTTAAGCGTAAGTTCTCATTGAGAATGTTTGTATGAGAATTTATAAAAAAAGTGTTATGAAAAACATTGTATTTCACAATTGAGTAAACAAGGCACAGAGTATAAATATACAACGCTTTTGGCATGATTAGATTACTTGTAAATTTTAAATTGTCGAGAACATACCCTTGAGAAGTTTTGCAACGTATGCAACTTCTCCTCGGTACATTGTTGGGTCATTTGCAGAATAAGTGTACCTTTTAAGTTTTTTTGCGATCATGGACTGTATACATCATTTTATTCGGCATCGTGCGTACTTTTCAGTTATGAAACAAAAAAAGTATGTCCCTAATGTCACGAAAATACGTATGTAGGTAAATTGAGATTACTCAGTTTAGTTACTCCCATACTAAATGTATGAAACGAAATGTAACGAAACTGATAAAAAAAATCTCTGTTACAGAATTTTTTATAACTTTATGGGAGTAACTAAACTGAGAAATCTTAATTTACATACTTATTTTCGTGACATTAAAAGGTACACTTTTTCTGCAAATGACCCTGTTACCCATGCGTAGGCATTTCAAATAAAAAAAAAACTTACCGAAAATGATTAAACTGATCACGACAATCGCAACAATTTTGCAAAACTTCTTTTGCCGAGCCGTTCGCGCCATGGCGGGTGCTCACCGAAACTGGCCGCGGGTGCTGGTCGGACGAATACGAGTCATGGATTTTATTGCTACTAATGTTTTAATTGTGTTGCGTGTAATTAAGGAAGTAGTTTAGAGTGCAATTGGGCGACCCTGAATATTAATTAATATTAGAGAAAAATGCAGGGATGAGCAACAAATAAGTAGTAGCAATGTGTTTTGAATAAAGTTATATAGGATGATTAGAAGACCGATGCAAAGCTTTAAGGTGAAGTAAGTATATATAGACCATTTAAAACCATTTCAGCCATTGTTGTCTTTGACGAGGTCTGACTATTTTTTTTGTTGGTGTTTTTGGATAAAATACCCAAAATTTAAAATTAACTGCTAATTTTTTATCAAGTTAAGCGACAAACGTACAATTTTTATTTTATTTATTTAAAGTAATGTGTAAACAATCCAACAAAACATAATAAAAGATTTGTTTCATAAAAGATTTTTTTACAGAATTTTGAAGTTCATGATCCAAAATTGAATATGTTAAAATACCACTTATACATTTTAAAAAAATCAATCAAAAAATCAAAATCATTATACATAAACATCATTTAAAAAAAACGAAGTGTGATTTTTTGTTCATGAAAACCTTTTAAAAAACATTATCTAATCATCGTAGGTACCTATACATATACGTATACTCGTATAGATATCATCAGTATTTACCTATCGATACGCTTGGTTTCATGCTATTCAGTGTTTGCTACATTTAGTTCAAACTGTGGTGACTCTAGTGACCGCATCATTGCTTAATAAACCTTGACATCCAGTATGGTAAATGTTATTTAATTGATAGATGTACGTTATTTAAAAAAATCGCAAATTTCGAGCATCCGTCTGCGTCACACTAATGACGAATTCGTTGGAGTGACAGAGACGAATTATAGGCATGATGACTGGCAAGTCAAATCTGCATCTTTTTTCGAACTGTCAAAACGATCACCACTATCCATTGGAATTTTATAATGAAATACTCAAAAGTGACGTCACGTTTGAGTACTGCCAAATGACCTACTCTTTTAAGTTCTTTTCAATTTATTAAATAGAAGTTCTGTACAAAAATTACTGCAATCTACATCTTTGTAATAAATTCTTCGTGTATTATGTCGTGCATAATGTTAACTAATTTACTTTAACTACAGTGATCATCCCCATTCTCGGAATTTACGAATTTCGAATTTAGCGGTAGGCGGCCTGTGCTCTTTACGAGTCTCGTATATCGAGGGTTGCCTGGTGAAACCCGATAAGTCGAACCGGTTTTTGGAATACGAACTTATGACACCTGTAGGCTTAGTACAGGATTAGTGCGACAATATGTCGCCACGAGATAGACTATCTATCGAAAAGATGGAAAATCCATCTCGCGGCGACATACTGACATACCAATCACGTGATAAGCATACTGAGGTTGTAATTTCAATTAATAGTTATATCAACTTATTGGGTTTCACCCTCGATATGCTCGTAGTGACAGACGCAAATGATTATAGGTAAATATTCGACGCTAGTGAAGAAAATGTATTATGATATAAGCTCAATAAATATCATCAAAACAATGACGACTTTCTCCGTTAAAAATATACTCAAGATGAAAATTGGATGGGTCAGAGATTGAACCATAGCCTAGTAAGGCCCATTCTATTTTTAGAAAAAGTGAAATAATAACCCAATGTCCTAAAAAAGGACATTATCTTTTTTATTTTTGGGACGTACAAAACAAAATCAATTTTTTTCAAAGATGACGTCATGGGTCGTTAAGACGTTATGAGTTTTTGTTGTCCTAAAGCTAGAACGTTGGGCCGAACGAGGTTAGAAACGAGGAGGAAATGAGAGTGTCTTGCCGCCGACTTGATGGGCCCCTTTAAATGCCGTCACAAGAGACAGCCAGAGGCAGCACATGTGTACTTATTTATATTATTTGTTAATTTTTACATCCTATTAAGACATGTATTGTGATTTTTAAATATCATGAATAAATGAGTATCCTCCTTATTCATAAACGTCTCCTAATTTAACAAGCAACAAAGTATTGTGTGTCATCTTATCAATCTGTTCATAAGACCGAAAAGGACCAACAACACTTAGCGGATAGCTAAGTTACGAGACGTTTAATAATCACCAAATTAAAAATTTTAAAAACCGACTTCAACCGGTTTCTCCAAGATTCCCGATTTGTTTCCATCATTGGTTTCCTCCAATCCTACTTTCTGAATGCAAATTCTTGTAAATGAATGAAAATTACCAAAAGCGCCATACATGTACCTATAACAATTGAAGAGATCCCTCGATTTCTCCAAGATCCCATCATCAGACCGCAACTTGGTGCCAACGGGACCATCTCGGGGTAATACACGTTCGATCACAAAAATAAATTTTAAAATCGGTTCACTATTCTCGGAGATATCGGGTAACATACCTACATACAACAAAAAAAAAATCAGTCGAATTGAGAACCTCCTCCTTTTTTGAAGTCGGTTAAAAACAGGAGGTATGTCTATAGGTATATATGCCGGATAATAATTAAAAAAAAACTCACCAACAATGACCACGGTGACCACAACAATGATGATGATCTTAATAGTTCTCTTCGCAAGCCCCATGGTGACCGTGGTGACGCGGCAACAGACGGCGGGATAATGCCGGGATATAAGGGAGCATGTTCTTACCATGAGCTGCCGCGTTTTTAACGCGCGTTTACTTTTTAATATAATATACGCGTATGAGCGGGATGTATAGAAAGTAAACGCGCGTTAATCAGCTCATGATACGGCTTCAGTTAGGATGCGAAGTTTCTGGCCGCGCATACATTGCTGCCTTCACTTTCTGCTTACTTGTTGCTATATTTCATCATCATCATGTCAGCCGAAAGACGTCCACTGTACATAGGCCTCCCCCAAAGATTGCCACAATGACCGGTCCTGTGCCACCCGCATCCTGCGGACTCCTGCGACCTTCGCTACACACACACACACACACTTCGTACACTTCGGGCTTTGGCCGGGGGTGCTCCGGACGAGGACCCTCTTAATGGGTCGAAACATGTCGAGCAATCATCGACTTAAATACGTGAGTAACCCGGTTCGATAATATTTTAATATGTTTGAGTCTCACGTTAGTTATAACTCCCTTCGGTTGCTCCTTCTGAACTTAATAATTTTCAC
Organism: Thaumatotibia leucotreta; assembly: GCA_025490895.1. Classification (NCBI taxonomy): domain Eukaryota; kingdom Metazoa; phylum Arthropoda; class Insecta; order Lepidoptera; family Tortricidae; genus Thaumatotibia; species Thaumatotibia leucotreta. Next base: position 77,900 of record JALPQI010000879.1, on the reverse strand, counting down.
ACTAATATTTTCTTCGGTTACCGCGAGGATTACTCATGAAATAAAACTATGAAAACGGATAAACTCGTGTATATTAACTAATTTTACCTTCATTCCGACGTTTCGAACACTTTACAGGGTTCGTGATCCGCAGACGCAAGACCCTGTAAAGTGTTCGAAACGTCGGAATGAAGTTAAAATTAGGTAATATACGTGAGTTTATCCGTTTTCATAGTTTTATTTCATATTTTCACTCTCTTTCCATTACCTACAATAAGGTACAACAACTAAGAATGATTTGTCCTTTTAACATGAGAGCATGGGACATGACTTGTTAAATGGTTGGCGAGATAATTTAAACATAACTAATTAACAATGAGTGACCGTAACCATTCATTTAAATAATGACCTTGATAGTCCTCGCGAATCTACACTCAAGGGCAAAAGTTTTGGGTAACTATTAAATTTGCTGGGTCAAAATTATATTCGTTGTCTTATTTTGTGTCCCTAAAAAACTGTACTGGACGCTGTGGTGATTTTTGTATGAGATGATGTTTTGTTGTCAATTTCTGATGTATGGATATGGAAAATCTAGCGGGAAAAAGAAATACAAGTGCACCGGATTTGTTTTATATACTGAGTCGAAACAGCAATGAAAAGCGTGATAGAGGGGTATGAAACAAGACAATGAAATTTTTTTTGACCCTGCTATGAAATTTGAAAACATGCTGATTTAAGGGAAGAGATCCCTTACGTTGGGATACCTTGGGATAAGACCGCCTTTGTGACTGTATAAATTGTTGTAGTAAATGTATATTTTATAAGGGCGTATTATTTTTATATGGAGTTTTTTTAGGTAAGTATTTTTATTTAATGTATTTTTAGCTTTTCTAATTACAATTAGTTTTTACATCATCTTCATCATATCAACCGAAAGACGTCCTCTGTTGAACGTAGGCCTCCCCTAAAGATTACCACAATTACCGACCGGTCCTGCATCCAGCGGACTCCTGCGACCTTCACCACATACATTAATAAAATATATGCTATAAGTAATACATAAATATTTACGAAATTGAATAAATTCCATTTAAAAATATCGTATATTTTTTAAGTCTCCTCTGCACTTTGGATTTTATGCTATAAAGTTGAAAATTTTTATTAAATAGATCCGCGGATGCGATATTTTTGGGAAGATTAAGTAGGCACCTACACGAATTTGTAAACAGATTTTTATACAAAGCCTTATAAAATTCTCGTGTTAACTTATATAAAAAATGAGCAATGTTAAAACATGATTTCAATACGCTAGAATTTCTGATAAAAATAGTAAAAAAATTGGGTTTTCATCTACATGTCCAGCCAAGATGCCTTTTTGCAATCGTAGCCGATAACACGATAAGCGATAAGTAAAAAAAATATGACAATGACAGATTCGAACGAAAAGTCACGTAGCCGTCTCCATACATCATGGTCACATGATTTTTCGTTCGAATTTGTCATTTTAAATCATTTATTACTTTTTTTATTTAAGTCTGCTGTGTAGTAATATTTTATATTTTTATCTATACGTTTTTAGTTCATTTAATTTTGTTATCTAGTTATAGTTTGTCAGTGAATATTTAGTTGTTTACTTTTCTCCTCTGTTATTTTGTAATTATAGTTTGATTAAATGTTAAATAAAGTTTGAACTCTTATTATACGATTGCAGAATGGCATATGATGACTGTAGTTAAAATAAATTATTTAACATTATGCACGACATAATACACGAAGAAATTATTACTAAGATGTAGATTGCAGTAATTTTTGTACAGAACTTCTATTTAATAAATTGAAAAGAACTTAAAAGAGTAATTTGGCAGTTCTCAAACGTGACGTCACTTTTGAGTATTTCATATACAATTCCACAGCGGTGATCGTTTTGACAGTTCGAAAAAAGATGCTGATTTGACTTACCAATCATCATGCCTATTTTCTGATCAACTTGTTAAGGTGCATTCAGACCAAGCGAACATTCGCTATTCTAACCTCCCACTCTACGAAATTTGATCGTTACACAAAACGTGATTGGTTGATTTTGTAGAGCAGAGGATAGAACAGCGAATGCTCTTTTGGTTTGAACGCACCTTTAGACTGAAAATGTAGAAAGCGTCAATGTACTCGTCTTACCTACTCAGCCATTAGGGGAGACGCTGCGCGATGAACCGCCGGGCCGGCGCCGACACCCCAAACATTATCTTGTTGATACCTATTGGTTCTGTATGTTTGTACATAGCTCATTTAGGTAAGGCACAGTCGGGCGATTGAATCCTTGTCAAATTTAGCTTGTCTTTTGGGTGGACATACCTAAAGTTAATAAATTCCTGTACTATACTCTGTTGGTTTGGTGTTAAAAAAAGGTAAACTCTTCTTCCTCTTCTTCTTTTTTAGCCTTTTTCAACCATTTCGGTGTAGGCCTCCTTTAATGCTTTCCATTCTCTCCGGCACCGAGCCACATGCATCCAATTTACGCCCGCGATGCTCTTCACGTCATCCTTCCAGCGGATTTGTGGTCGTCCTTGCGGGCGTTTCTCTCCCCATGGCTTCCACTCAAGCAGACGTTTGCATCAGGATCTCTCATTACGGGCAACGTGTCCGGCCCACTTCGACTTCAACAATCAACAATCAACAAAAGGTAAACAATCTTGCAGTATCTTTTTATTGAAAAATGCAAATAAAAATCCAAACTAGGTACTTAATGAATCAAAAACAATGTAAATCACTGTATTTCCTTGTTATATTATGTATATTTGCTAAAACTAATTTTCTACTCGTAGTTTTCAATAAAAAGATACTGCAAAATTGTTTACCTTTTTTTAAACACCAAACCAAACAGAGTATAATTTTGGGATAATAAAACAATTGACGGTACAACTATATTCGCCGGTATACTCTACATCATCATCATGCCTATGTTAGTCCACTGCTGGACGTAAGCCTCTCCTATTAACTATGCGTATAGACGCATTAGGAGGTAAATACCCATAATCGCCACGCTGGGCAAGCGGATTGGCGATCGCAGTAATGTGTCCACTAGGATGACGCTGCTGCCCATTATCAATCTTGTAGAATGGTCAGTGACACTTCAATCCCTTAGTCGACTCTTACGACACCCTCAGGAGGAGTTGGGGTGGTGACAAATGTATTCTTACTGCCGTGACCACACGGCAAATCAGCCTACTCTACAGCCGTATGCAATAAAATCGTAACAAAGATTTATACAGGGTGGAAAGGGACGACGTTCCATCCCGCTACCGACCGAGTCTACCAACGATTACGATGAACTTTCAGTGTGGGACCAACATCGAAAGCGTACATGGAAAATTGACTTTTCCATACTATTGAACTATAACTAATCACTCACTTTGTATGAGGGGTTACATTTTTAAAAACATATTTCGATGTTGGTCCCATACTGAAAGTTCATTGTAATGGTTGATAGACTCGTTCGGTAGCAGGAAGGAACGTCGTCCCTTTCCACCCTGTATAAGCTGTTAACTTTTGACCACCGAGTGGACAACTTTTGCTTTTCCGACTGACAATAACCTAGTTTCGAATATCACATAAAAACACCATTGTTTCCATTATATTAGGATTCCCCTCCCAAAATTATCCAAGCATTTCTGACATTTGGAATAACTCGAATGCACCTTACCTATGTTTAATTATAGTACATTGTGTATTTAGGGCGGTAAGTAAGAATTTGCGAAGAATACTTCACACGAGTTCATAATTCTTGTACCGCTCGTGGTACACACAATGTTTTTCATCACACCTGTGATGCAAAAAAGTAAATAAAACAATATATTTTCACAAAACTACTCTAAAATGGTCTAAATCAGGGATGACTTAATTTCATCATTTTCATAAAAGAAATCTCGGCGCGGCGCGCGGCGTGCGCCGGACCGCGCTAGTGCGACGTAATGTTGTATGAAAATCCTTAACGGCATCTATTCCATTCCCATTCCTAACTAGGGCGTAATGACGCACCAACGGCGCGCATCACCGCAGCGTATTGGCGCACTTACCGAACAGGTGTGATGAAAAAAATAGAAAAAGTTTATTCATGAAATTGATTAATTTATAGTTATGGACAATTGTAGGCTCACGACAGAAATAAAAATAGATTTTAATAAGAGACATTTTTATTATAATAACTATAATAAGTAAATGTGCTAAAAAAAGACTGGGCTAAACATTCATTTATACACACACACACACACACGCACACACGGATAGTAATACATTATAAGCCAATAGGTAATTATCATAAGAATTGTATTCTTAAAAATTGCATCTTACCTTGCTTGGATTTTAACATAGTTCAGCCCTAGGGGGGTGAATCCATAAAATCAAACGAAGGTTCATAAATAATGTAGGCTTCATATTTTAAAGACATATGGGTCTTAGGTATTATTAAACGTAAGTTTACGCGATTCACCGTTTCTCTTTAAAATATGAGTGATAATCGTGAAAGTTTAAAGCAATATAATGTAGGCTTCATTTTAAACACCAAACTCTCGTGAGATTCATTCATACTAAAAATTTTAATTTCATATTCATACTAAAATTATAATTTTTACGTAGCTTGAACTACCGCGTAGCGCCCGTACACGCGAACTACTCGTACTAGTGGATATTTTTTAGTGTTTAATAAATATTTTAAATGAAAATTCAGTCAATTGCGGTCATGGCTGCCTATCCTGCCAGAAGATTATAAATCCTTACACGGCCAGGACAAATCTTGACGAACGGCAATCTTATACGCACTGAACACCTTGCGTCTTCTGTAGTCGTCCTATGATTTTACCAAAATGCCTGTCGCTGACGCTCAGCCGCAAACGAAACCTGTCTTTATCGCACTAATGATATAAAAGCCTGACTGAAGGAGAAAACTATCGAGCGTTGGTATCTTGGCCAAGCACTCCTGCTACCGCGAACACGGAAGTCACGGAAGTTCGTAAATTTCGGGGATTTGTCTCTGTCACACCAAAGAAAGCGTCATTAGAGTGACTGAGAAAAACCCCCGTTTGCGGAGTTCGGAGTTCGCGGTAGGGTCGCTGTTCTGTGGACGCCTAGCTGTCCACCTTCAGTTGGAAGCGGACTGAGGTCTGCTCGCAGCCCTCGCAGACGATGTTCTTCGCCCACGCCTTGCACACCACGTTGATGACAGCGCCATCTGTGGATAGTTTATGTCTAAATTTCCACATGATGATAAGCAGACCCCGGAATTCTGGTAGCATTTTTGAGCTGTCATAGGGACTTCTCGTCTATCGACTACCGATTATACATATGTATATCGATAAATACAGACTACAATGTAAAATAATTATTATGATTACAAGTAGATGTTAATAATAGGCGGTCTCATCGCTCATGAGCGATCTCGTTTAGATAATTTTTGAGTGGCTAAAAATGTTAATAGCAATTCTCGTAGCAATTTCAAGCGAAAAATGTTTAATACGAGTAGTTAGCCATAAGAAATCCATGAATATTAATAAAATATTATTATTTCAATTTCTATTATTTTTTCTAATATATCGTCGGCTGACAAGCAAAACTCACTATAAAAACTGTCACTACTCTAGCAACCTCTTATGTCAGTATTGAATCAGAACTGAGATACGATCTCTATTTCAAGTAGGTATTTGTTACTTAGTGAGATTTGGTTGTCAACCGACGATATATCGATACCTATACATATGTATAATCGGTAGTCGATAAACGAGAAGTCCCTATGACAGCTAAAAATGCTACCAGAATTCCGGGGTCTGTTGATAAGCAATTCTCCAAAAGATGGTACAGTTAGATCACGTCATGATATCATTCGTTCACGTCATGGTATCAAACATTTTGGGGAATGTAGTGGATCTTGCTCAACATTTTTGGCAACCTTGGCTCGGCCAGCCTACCAATTTTTATTAATAACAAAGACGTGATGTCGTTGAGAAATGATGTGATATTATGCACCTACCCTTTAGCTAACATGCACTTGTTCTCTCTGTTTATGGTAAGATAGACAGAAAATGTCTTAAAAGTGGTTAAGATCCAGGCGCGGATCCAGGACTTCATTGAGGGGGGGGGGGGGGGGCACTGCCATATGATATGATAGTAATTTATACTTAAAACAGCACCTAGGCATATAAAAGTCCAGTATGGAGGAGGGGCAAGTGCCCCCATTGTTGCCAGCGCCCCCCCCCCTGGATCCGGACCTGTTAACATCATTGTTGCAAAACCACATTTTGCAGTTTATCAATGGTGGAATCGAGTCAAATGAGGAGTATTATGACAATTTCAGAAAATAAGGCCACACCAACAACCAAGCATCGTGCATCGTCTCGTCGTTCTGATTCTAATTCTGATTCTTTGTTACTGTATAACCACCAAACTATAGTTCAAAAGCTTTCAACTAGGGTCTAAAACTAGATCGAATATCATTTATTTTAAATATGTGTAATTGTTACATAAATCGTGTAGTTCATAAATGCCAAAGCTCCTCATTAATAATAAATATAAACTTGGATAAAATCAAAAAAATAATGGGATTGATGCTTAATTAGGAATTGAAATTGTGGACTATAGTAGCAGTACTGGACCAAAGTTTTACGGTATTGTTTTTTCTCCAAAAAATAAATACCTTTTTGTGAGTAAATAAAAAAGAAAACGTACCAGCGGGTGATTCAAACAGCACCGCGACAAGTGGACTGAGGTACCCTTCCTGTTGCTTATAGGGGAAGTAGTAAGCAGGGAACCCGTGGTCGTTGTGATCAGAGATGTACTTCAGGGATCCGATGTTGCCCTTGTCCACCAGACCCTCGCCCTCGCAGGACACCCATACCACGTTCGTGCTGTGGCTCACAGACTGCAGAAGAAAATGTAACTAAAGCAGCTTCATGGAGAATTAGCACTTAATTCAAAGGCCCAAAATTTTTACGTTTTGTACTTTTTTCGAAACAGAATGATTAAGATTTAAGTGCCAAGGAGGCTTAACAAATGACTGCCCATTCCGTATTTCTGTCTATCATCATAATCATCATCATTTCAGCCGAAAGACGTCCACTGCTAGGGTAAGTTCTCCAGTGAATGAACAAATCCAGTGAACGAACAAAATATAAGTTTTTTTCGTAAAATAAGTTTTCTGTACATTTCTACTACGCGTTATATTTTTTTTTCGGGTAGGAATATTATTTGACAAGTTCTGGTAGCACTTACATCACCTCATATGCATCAGTGTCCAAGTGGCGATGATCTAAAGTGGACACGTTGCGCCGGTTCGTTTTTTATATGGAGGTGTTATAAGGATTGAGGTAAGCTTACGTTGTGTTTAATGTGTTCTTGTGTGCGTTTCGTGCATCTCCTAGGTACAGTGCGTGTAGGTTATGATTATGCTATTAAAGTATAGTTTAATGTGATTTCGTTTCAAATAGTGGCTTTTAATCCAGTGTTTTATAACTAGAACTCAAAATGGCTTAAACCTAGTGACCGAACGGGGGAGTTCATTCACTGGAATTGCGTGATTTATTGTTTGTTCCATATTTTACGTTTTAGTGGTTGTTATAAGATTTGGTTTTCTTTGGATTTAATAGAAATATGCTGTCTAGCAAAGGGCTAGTGTTCGAACAGTACTTGATATATTCATTTTTTTACGAACTACCGCAAACACAGTTAGTTCATTAATTGGATTGCGAAAACCAGTGAATGAACTAAATCATTTATTTCGTATTTTGTCTGGTTTTAAGACGTGGAAAGGTTAAAAAAATCGTATAAAAAATTCCAATATGACCAAGAATCTCTCGACAAACCTCTAAAAGCTGTTGCAACTAGTGAACTATCAAGTGCCATTTTTAATATCTCAAAATCAACGCTATTTAAATCACCGAAATTGTCCAAATTCATGCCACTGAAGAAACAAACATAGACAGATCTTTGGTTATTCAAAAGTTTTCAAGTAGTACTTCATATGCAGAATGAGCTCAGTTTACTTTTTAACGAAAGCGACATATCAGGTCACTCTTCAATGGTAACTGAAGAGTTAATTGAACCTTCCCAGAATACGCAGAAATGTGGAACTGTAATTGATGTCGGTTAATTATGTTTATAGTTATTATGTCTCATTAAAGTTCAAATTAAATTATCGAATATTACTAGCACTACCAATTAAAAATAGAGTACTTTTTGCATTTTAATACATTATTTTGAAGGTAGTTCATTCATTGGTTTAATTTGTTCATTTACTAGAATTTTGTGTTCATTCACTGGTGATTTTCCATTTTATCCCTTACAGTTGGCTATAATTTAAAACTGTGCAGCACTAATGCAAAATGAAATTGATTTTAGAAAACTACAATAGTGGTTTACTCTATAAGAACATTCATATTTAAACTTCATTATTGCTCCCAGCCACAAAAAATAAATTAAGTTGAAAATTTCCTTAAGTGTTCAATCACTGGAGCACTTACCCTATACATAGGTCTCCCCCAATGAACGCTAATGTGACCGGTTCTGTGCTGCTTGCCTCCAGCGGGCTCTGCCACCTTGACTATGTTGTCGGACCATTTTGTGGGAGGTCTGCCCACACATTTCTGTCTAATTAAGGGCTAATACAACACAAAGCCCAAAGTACACGGGTATAACTAAAATGTTTAGGAATAAAATGACGCGGACTGCAAGGCTTTTATCAGTTTTTGAAGCAGTCCATGTAGACATGCCTAAAAGGCACACGGGAAAAATGTACATAAGATAAGTAGTTAGCAAAAAGAAATTCAGAAATGAAAAAGAATGAATTTTAAAATTAAGGCAATATTTGGTATCGGGAGATTTCGACCAAAAGATCCTTTACGAAATATAATTCTGCTAACATTTCTAAAAAAGCTGGAAAATTTAATATTTGTCGACTTAGGTAACACTTTGGCAGTATAATATTCTCGAGCTTTGCGGATTCTTTGTTAGGGATATTCTCGAGCTGTAGTATTATTTTATTACTCACTCTTTCTTTGATAAATTGTTTCAGTTCGTTTTGCATCCCACTTGGCAGGCTGTTCATAGTGTTGAAAGGCTGTGGTGTCCAGTCTGGAACCTGAAACATTATCATTTAAACATGTCTGGGATAGCGTTGTTTGGCTAAACAATTTTTAAATCGTTAGGTTAAAGTTCAAGATATTTAAAATGACAAATAAGCGGAGGTTCAGTTTCAAACCATATCAATTTTATTTGCCTTTGTTCCTTTTTGGAACGGAATCCTGAAACAGACATAATACACAGTAATGTTTGTTTTTGCTACATAATAATTTGGCGGAATGTTATTTTGTTGTCGTTTTTTTTAATTTTCCTAATTTTGAATATTTTACATTTTTTCTACTCAGAATCACGAGCTCTTTCGATCCTGATAGAAATAAAAATTCCATTGAGTTACTATTTTTCGTACACTTTCATCGACCGTTCAGTGGGAAACAAAAAACGTATGGAATTTTTGGGACACTTTTTTCTGCTAATGAGGATCGAAAGAGCACGCTATTCTGAGTAGAAAAAAAAACAAATTACGAAAATTCAACCAAAAAAATCATTTATGATTTACCGATGTGCTAAAGTTTCTATCTAGATTTGTTTATAATACTTACCTATTTCAGGTTTAATCAATTATTTTTATATTTTACCTAATATATTTTATATTATACCTAACAATAATAAAGACAGGAACGAAAACAAATGCCGCTAAAAAGCCTCAAAAGTGAACTGACCTGATTAAGTTTCAAGAAGACGCACAGCTTCCCATTTCCATAGTTGAAGTTATTGTCCACAGTACACGGGTGGAACCGGGACAAGTCCACATCGCAGGACTGGTCTCCCTGCGGCCCCGCAGTGTGGTTACACGCCACGATCTTACCGCTGCCATTACGGGTGTTACTGTACTCTGAAATTAATGAGGCCGGAAGGACCATTTTCTGATTAGAACTAATAGGCATGATGACTGGGAAGTCAAATCAGCCTCTTTTTTCGAACTGTCAAAACGATCACCACTATGGAATTTTATATCAGCCTCTGTAGCTTAGTTGGTAGTGACCGTGACTACGAAGCTGGAGGTTCCGGGTTCGAACCCCGGCGAGGGCGTTATTTGTGTATTTATTTATCACAAATATTTGTTCCTTGGTCATGGCTGTCTATGTATTTAAGTATCTATATGTAGGTATCTATGTATATCGTCGCGTGGTATCCACATCACAAGCCTTAATTGAGCTTACCGTGGGACTAGGTCGATTTGTGTAAGATGTCCCAAGGTATTTATTATTTATTTATTTAAGTTGACGGAGGTTGTCATTACTTACCAGTAAGTTTCATTTTCAATCGGTGCACCCACGGCATGTATGTCAGGTTGTTGTGAGTGTTATAAGAGATCAGGTGCTGACTATCTTCCGTGGGTTTTGGTGGCCATACCTCCAACTCTGATAATTAGCAAAGTAATTAAAATTTAAATAATTTAATACTGCAAAATAGGATCATAAGAAAATTACGAATACAATTTTTGGTGTATCTTAATTTTATAACTGGGTGTTTGCAATCTGCACTAAAAAACGTCGTACGAGACATGTGCAAAAGGAAATTCGTAACTCGTGTCGATTTGAAACACTCCCTTCGGTCGTGTTTTAAAATATCGCCACTCGTTTCGAACTTCATGTTTATCGCACTTGTGTCGTGATGTACTATTTCAGTAATGTGCGGTAAAACCTTGTATACTGACCCACATGGCTTGTTGATGGCAATAAAAGGCCGAGCAATAATCCCAGCAAGCCTGCTGTAAAGATAATAAGCAAATGTCAGTATTTTGTAATTATATAAATTATCTTATATTGATATCAACTTTCACAGTATCACTCATATTTTGACAAACTAGTCTTAATCGCGTAAAATTATGTTTAATTAGATCATGGTGAAACGTCATGCCCGATTTTTTTTTATTCATTTATTTCATAAAAGATTTGGTCGGTTTTTAGGGTTCCGTACCCAAAGGACAAAAACTAAACACGCACTTTTAAAACCCAATCTTGGTTTGGCTACCAACTTAAAACCTAGCTTGAGTTCACATACATTTTTAGTTAAAGTTATTGATATAGGTTTCACGATATGTGTCAAAGACGTCAAATGCTAAGGAAAGTCAGCCATATTTTGTACATTTCAGATTCTACTAACGTAAGTAATATAGGTACCATATAGTTTAATAGGAGGGGAAAACTAACAATACAATTAGGTTAATTAAACTGACGGTTAATCGTTACTACTTTCTGTGCTTTTAGGGTGTTTTTTTGTAATTTTACTGTACCTATACAGGGTGTTTGGTCCATCGTGTTTCAAATTAAAATGGTGGATAGGTGGGGTCATTATCTATCTCAATACGCCCTCCAAAAGTTTTTTTGGACCGACGTGTGTTGTGAAAAAACTTGTTGAAGGCAATGACATTAAATAATAAATGGACGCACAGAACCAAACAAAAAAACCAAGAAAAGTGGCACTAAAAGTCATTTCTATCATGTTTCAGTTGAAGCTAATAACGCTCACTTACAATAAACTATAATAAGAAAACTCAAAGAATAAAAAACTTTGTGAAGTGAGCAATAAGTGTCAAATTTGCGAACAACACCGCAAAATAGTAGAAACTTTTTATGTTTAAGGAATAATGATGCTTTACCGTAAGGTGACCAAATGTCAACTGTCAGAACTGAATAGCGGAGCAAAAGGACCGCAATATTTACTTCTGCAGCCCATTTTTTGGGGCCATTTTTTTGAGCTGTTTGGGGATCCACTTATATATTCTAAATCAATGGTTGAAGATGAAAATTGTCCTTAAGGTGGTTCGTTTTTCATACTAATATATTTATTCAAATATGGGTAAATGGAGCATAGTTTTACAATGAAATCACTTGAATCGACAATCATTTTTATATTTGTTTGCGGCAAATTATGTTTCTGTAATATAAAGGGTCGAATAATAGCTTAAATTAGTACTTTATTTTAATAAAGATTTGTCAATATGTGGGTGAACGACGATAGTGTCATACACCAATCGTACGATCGTTGGAAAGCGACGTTGCCAGTTGGCTGAAAATGCTACGTTGCCGCTCTGCCCTAACGCATTTCGCATGTTATTTATTTTTCAACAATATCAAACGCAAGCGTTGCTAATGTTGCCATATAGGCCATATCCCCACGCAAAAGCCGAACGAAAGACCTTTTACTATAGAAAATATAGATATACATACTAGTTACATTTAATGATTTTATAATAGATGTGCCTACTAAATGATAGTCTCATGGAACTGAACGTAAAACCTATTTGGCAAGGCAACACTAAATTCAAACGTCACTTTGATTCTAAATCACCGGCAGTACTTTATCGTTTTACCATTTGTTTATACCTACAAATCCGAATTGATTGTTTGAAATATCTCAAAGCGTGCAGTGATTTACATGAGGATTTATTATACGTTTGTATATTATGTAGCCATAAACGTCCCGGAAAGGCTATAAAAACCACCGATACTCGGGCCTGAAAAAAACTTGTAAGCGAAGCCTTGGAGAAATGATACTATATTACGGAGAAATCAAAAGGTAAGTTCTGTAGAGGCTGACTCGCTGGATATCTTTCCTCCCAGTATTCAAACAGTTTTTTTATTATAGGTATATTTCCACTATTATTAATATTATTATAACAAAAATGTTTCGATGTTTATTGTTTTCGCAACAACTGCTCATCGGATTGGAATAAGGAAACTTGACATGTAGATAAATAGTAATATAATATATTGTATTATAAGATTTTTTTTTTACATAAATACCGGAAACGTTAGTTTCCCGAGGGGAGGGGAGGGCCTTGAACTTTTAAAAATATAACCATTTTGTAGATACTCACTGAACCTGTTTTGAACCCAGGTTCCCTCCCTAACTTCGCAGTCAAGTTCACCGCCACCTAACTAGACAAAGCTGAAATGTATTTTTAGGGTTCCGTAGCCAAAATGGCAAAAACGGAACCCTTATAGATTCGTCATGTCCGTCTGTCCGTCTGTCCGTCTGTCACAGCCGATTTACTCGGAAACTATAAATGCTACAGTAACGAAATTTGGTAAGAATATGTGTTGTATAAACCGCTACAGGATTATGATACTAAATTGTAAAAAAAACCATTGGGGTGGGGGCCCTTCATACATGTAACTGAGGGATAGAAAAAAAAATTTAGTTGTATATTATAAGCGTATGGGGTATTAATAGAAAGGTCTTTGAAAATGATATGAAGGTTTATAAATCTCATCTTTATTTAAGCAAATCGTTTTCGAGATATCAGCTCTCAAAGTCTGAAAAATGTGTCCCCCCCCCTCTATTTTTTAAACTACGCGATATAAAATTCTAAAAAAATATATGTTATGCACATTAATAAACTCTATCAACGATTTTTGGTTTGATTCAATTATCTCCTATAGTTTTTGAGGTAGGTTGATTTAACTGTATTTTTTTAATAATAAATTGATAATGGTACGGAACCCTTTGCGCGCGAGTCCGACTCGCACTTGGCCGTTTTTTTATTCCAGTAATCATCAGCATCACACACCATTTTGACGATGAGTATTCTGATTTCAGATCCAGGGCCAACTGCAGGTGTCACAATATGTGTAGATGCTTCAGGCTCACTTCCAAGCAACACACACAACATCAAGCAATCTTCCTATATCCATGTATAAAACCAGAAAAACGTAAAACAGAAATAATAAATAAAAATAATATGATATGATGTAAATAAAACACTGAATTTAAAAATTGATCTGTTTTCTTTATCTATGTATTCCGCGCGTGATTGGAATGGGAAGGAATCTTATAATTAAAGTGACTAGAAATATCTAATATAATTATATCTACATAATGAAAACTTATCTGACTGAAGTCATCGAATAGATTCCGTCCCAATCTGATTGGACACCTATTAGGTTAGGACATCCAGGCCCGTTTTTTAGTAGTATAGGCTATTTTAGATTGACCATGCAAAAAATACCGGAAATGGATGCCATAACATCACCTGAAAACGTTTTTGGTGAGTAAATATTATAAGGTCACCAAAATTAAACCTAGGTTAGTAGTTCAGGGACCAATACCACAAAACTTTACAAGCATACAAATCTACAAAATCGACAATTATTTGTTTTGGAATTTATACAATTTCGTAGAATTACACGCATGTAAAGTTTTGTGGGATAGGTCACAGGTTATTTATTTATTACTGAAAAAAAATTAATTATAGGTAAAGTATCATTAAAAAAAAAGTCATGTAATGTAAAGTAAAAAATATATTGAAATTACGAGATTTGAACCTTGGTCCCAATGAATGTGCGTCAGACGGTCATCCAACTAGCCTAATCCAAGTTCAATACACGTTCCGAAATAAGCAATCGGTTTCGTAAACGAATAAGGGTTTGAATGTGTGTGTGCATACTGCGCAGCCGCGGCAGCGTTTTGTATTTATTCAAGTAAACTTATTTTGTAAATTAAACCTCACCTGAAATTTAGTTGGCCACATTAGAAACAGCAGTTTATTTGCGGCAAACATATTACTTATTAAAAATATTTCTATTATCATACATAAAATATAAAAATACGTAGAATTCGCGCCACCTATGCACTATAACGCCATCTATTGGCGTTGTAGTGCCTAGCTGACCGTGACATTCCACCTTAAACTTCAATTACTGATTCACCTAATTACTTATGATAAGTAGATAAATTTTAAATCTCCACAACCTGCACACCTGGGTCGCGTTTTATAAAGTAGGATTTTACAATTTCGCTGTTTGCCTCTCTAACGCACGCACATATTGTCTAGAAAGAGAGGCAAGCAGCAAAATTGAAAATTTTAACATTACGAGTATAAAACGCGACCCTGGTCGTGAAAAACAAACCTGCTTTTGGACAACGAAAATTTGCCTGTCGCGTCTTGAGCAGAGACTGTCCATCGCAATTCAGCGCGGAAACGCTGCAAGCGTGATGGCCACTTTTGCGTTGGGAACCAATCGAGGCGGTTAAAATCGTTAGCTTCTTTTAAGGGTTTGTTTTTTTAGGTTTAATTTTATTTAAGTTGATTTAAAATTACTTTTAATAATTTATTTTAACAAGTGTTACACAAAAGTGTTTTAGTCCTGTGTTAAAAAACTTTGTTCTATTAATTATCCGTACACAGACCTTTAAAACCATTGTAAAAAAAACAGTGTTGGTTCTGAAAACCTTAAACCATACATGATATTAATAAAGGTATACTATGGGTACCTTACCTACTTAAAATTGTATCAAACAAAAGGTACCCACAAAGTATCATTCTGTTTCATTTTATTCCACCTTCATTTAATTCTGCGTCAAATTCCGTAACTGATTTTCCTATTACAATCAACGAAGCGTACTGTATAAAAAAATCGTTTGAATTAAGTAACATTAAAATTTTAATCATGCTGCTAAAATTCAGTTTGTATTTTTTTAGAGGTTATAGTACAAAACAGAAATCATGAAAAAAAATGCTAAAATAGTATGTGCCATTCGGCAAATTTTAAAATGTAACAATGCCTTCATACACCTTTGCGTCAGGAACCAATCGGGGCGGTTTGATTCATTCCTCCTTTTTAAGAATTTGTTTTCCATTTTATTTAATAAAAAACATAGAGAGGCAATAAATAAGTACATGAAAATGCTAAAAATAACTAACTACTTAGTTGAGGTCACCGAGATCCGAACCTTGCGGAAGGGTTCTCTTAATACATATCCGTTGTGCGTTATCCGATTTGTTTTTAACGTTTAATTTTATGTAAGTAAATATTTTAATATTACTTTTACTTATTTTTTAAGTTTTAGTTCGTAGTTAATATTATTCTCAAGTAGTTAGTATATTTTTCTATGAATAAAAGTCATTGAATGTAACCAAAAATAAAATAGGACTTACCTATTACTAGCAATACAACCACCACAATTACGATAATTTTGACAGTCCTCTTCTGTAGCGCCATTGCGACGGTCACCACCAAACTACATGAAAATACTAAAAGGTGTGTACACTGTCGTGTCGGGAGGGGTCGACCCAAATAGCGTGATAAGGGTTAAGTTAGAGCCTCGTAGAAAGGAAACCCCTACGCGACCCCCCATAGCAAAATGACTCACTTAAAATTAGAATAGAATACAAGTTCCTATGGAATCAATTTTGTTTTTTGTATTTTGTGGAACAACTCAAATTGTTTTGAGTATTTATAACAGTGCCATGTGGTGACTGCAGTAAGAATACATTTTGTCACCACCCCAACTCCTCCTGCGGGTGTCGTAACAGTGGTAAGGGATTGAAGTGTCACTGACCATTATTTGATCAAATATTGATGATGCGCAGCAGCGTCATCATAGTGGACACATTACTGCGATCGCCAATACCACAAAACAGAAAAAACAGTAGAAGCGTAATGTAAGCGCAGCGCGTGTGGCAATAGTGAGCAGCGCAAGGCTTACCTGCACAAAAGTTAACCACAGTAGGCCGTCAGTTCTCTAAGCGCGCTCACGTGAGATCGTTTTCGAATAAATCCGAAAAAGAATGTGCAAATATGCCTTTTTGTGCCGTTTTGGGATGTAAAAGTAACAGCCAGAAGTCAAACCTCACCAATGAAGGTATTTCATACCACCGGAAATTCTTAATTTGTTAATATTTTAATATTTTCTAAAATATTTCGTCTTCTGCAAGATGTTTGTACTACACTAAATAAGAAACAACTTTATATACCAATAATAAGGTCGTTTTTTATTTGGCATGAAACTATGGAAATTTCTAGAATATCGGAACGATAGGCTGAGTAGCGGCCAATGCGAGGAAAGGGTCCAAAAAGGTATCGATATCGATATTTTATTTCGTTGATATACCTACATTAGTTGTCTTGAGCCGATTAAGTGAAAAAAAATTAAACATGTTCTCTATGATCTTTATTTATTTAATCGGGTTTCCGACTGTCATCGTCATCATCATCATCATCTCAACCTTTTGCTGCCAGCTGCTGAGCGTAGGCCGACGTATCATCATATAATAATATTGTGGATATTAAGGTTTCGTGGCCAAATCATAGTTTCGCCATGTCCGCCCGACTGTCATCGTCATCATCATCATCATCTCAACCTTTTGCTGCCAGCTGCTGAGCGTAGGCCTGCATGTCATCCAATTATAATATTGTGGATATTAGGGTTTCGTTGCCAAATCATAGTTTCGCTATGTCCACCCAACTGTCATTGTCATCATTATCATCATAGGTAGGCCCACCACAAGGTGGACTGATGACCTGGTGAAGGTCGCAGGAGTCCGCTGGATGCGGGTGGCGCAGGACCGGTAATTGTGGTAATCTTTGGGGGAGGCCTATGTTCAGCAGTGGACGTCTTTCGGCTGATATGATGATGATGATGATGATGATGAAAAACCAAAGCAAATCGAAGAAATGTACTTTTTCATCACACTTGCTTTGTAAGCGCCCCATTGCTTTCATGCATCGCGGGAGTATTCCCTAGGGAGTTATAGAAAAGTTGGTACGTCATTTAACAATATTTTGTCTTAAAACATTTTTTTTTGCTTAGAAGTGTGATGAAAAACATTGTATGCATCACGGTCGGTAAGCGGAATACTAACTCGAGTCATTAAAATCTAACACTCTAGTTAGTAATACCGTAATTACCTCCCTAGACGCCCAATGTACTATTACTTCATATATATATATAATTATATATATTTTATCGATATAATACCGACTCTTGCACAGCACTATGACGCTCGTTAGCCATAACATGCAAAAAGCAGCCTATCTCTTTTACTCTTGGGAAATGCCAACTTATGTGGGAGAGAGAACAAGGATTCGCCATCTATTGGGGAGTTGCTGAACTGTTGAGTTTTAGTTATAAACAGAGTTATGCTACTCGACGCTAGATGGCAACACTCTCTTTGCAAGTTAGTAGTAGCAAGCGAAACGTCGTAAGTAATAAAACGAGTTGTATAATTTTGCTTTTGTCGCATTCGAAATAAAGTTTATTTTTGTATAAGATTTTATAACCACTAAGCTTTCAGATACTTCTGTGTGCATGTTTGCGCCAGTGTGAGTGTGGCGACATCGGTTCTCTCGAGAATCGGGGTATAAGCCGCTTCTACGTTATTTTTTGTTCTGTGGCCAATACGCTTGCCCAGCGTGGCGATTATAGGGATTTACCTCCTGCATAGTTAGAGGCCTACGCCCAGCAGTGGACTATCATAGGCTGATGATGTAGACTTATAACAGATTGCTTATACCCGAGGAATTCGACCTGTGTTCGTTAAGCTAGAGTGGCTGAGTGGTTTTCATTAAAGCACGGATCCATCATTAGCCTCCTGGGTAAAGGTGCGTTCAAACCAAAAGAGCATTCGCTGTTCTATCCCCCGCTCTACGAAACCAACCAATCACGTTTTGTGTAACGATCGAATTTCGTAGAGCGGGGGGCGGGGGGTTAGAATAGCGAATGCTCCTTTGGTTTGAATGCACCTTTAGATTGGCTCAGGACCACGGGATACAGTACCTACCGGCCAATAATACATATATCACATGGACAGATTTTTATTTTGTTGTAGTTTTTTAAAAATTTCCAAATTTAGATTTTTTTATATTTTTTCTACTCAGAATCGCGAGCTCTTTCGATCCTCATTAGCAGAAAAAAAGTGTCCCAAAAATTCCATAATTTTTTTTTGTCTTCCACTGAGTTACGGCCGAAGAAAGTGTATGAAAAATATTATCTGGATGGATTTTTTTTGGGGACACTTATTTATTTCTATCAGGATCGAAAGAGCTCGTGATTCTGAGTAGAAAAAATGTAAGAAATTCAAAATTCGGAAAAATTAAAAAAACGACAAGAAAATAAAAATCCGCCTACATACAGGTTTTTTTCAGTAGAACTTTTTTTATATTTGTAAGTGGTTTCCACACTTTCCACGTTACGACTATAGATAGTCTAGGCATA
Organism: Thaumatotibia leucotreta; assembly: GCA_025490895.1. Taxonomy (NCBI): domain Eukaryota; kingdom Metazoa; phylum Arthropoda; class Insecta; order Lepidoptera; family Tortricidae; genus Thaumatotibia; species Thaumatotibia leucotreta. The sequence continues at coordinate 58,859 of JALPQI010000879.1, read as the reverse complement.
AGCCTTTGAACTAGTGGTTTTTTCATAAAAAGTTTTTGCGTAAGGCACGGATTTCGTAGTAAAATATTTTTTTACTACAGCTATTATAGCAATAAGCTGTGTCTCTGATTGTAATTCACAATACTTAATTGCAGTATTCATCATTAAACTGTGCAAAAGTACCAAAATAACGTGCTTTCTACATGCAAACATGTGCCGCTTACTCTATACACGCTCATACAAAAAGTCACGAATGTGATATATTATTGGCCGGTACTGTTAATCTTCTTCTTCGTTTCCTTGTGACTGAGGGTTGTAACCATTTGATGCCGGAATTTCTTGCACCAAAGCTCTCCACTTGTCACGGTTTTCCGCCTTCCGGAAAGACGCTTGAAGGGTACCCTGACAGGCTTCCTTCACTGCATCGGTCCAACGGGTAGGTGATCTTCCACGACTCCTTTTTCCTTCCACGTGACCAACAACAATAAGCTTGTCAAGACTGTCTGGCTCGCGTCTAGCCACGTGACCGAAGTACCGGAAGATCCGTTGAAGGCAAATGGTCGACAGTACTGTAAATGGCATATACTCAAAAAGAGGCCTATGCTCAACAGTGGGCGATAAATGGCAGAAATAATGATGATGACGGTAGTAAAATGGCTACGGAACCTTCCTGACCGCGTACGTGTTCTAACATACTTTTGGCTAGTGTTTTACGACTGCAATACATTAGGTACTAGCGTTAATTAAGGATACGTGGGGAAATTCTGTTGTTAATCTACAGAATTTCCCCACGTCGCCTGACTCTAATAGACTTTTATGTGAATTCCAAGTTCCAATAGCTACAATTTTAAAAAGGCACTTTGTTATGTATTTTTATTAATACAATATATACATTATAATATAAATATTGGATGTCGTATACCAAAGAAAACCGGCCAAGTGCGAGTCGGACTCGCGCGCGAAGGGTTCCGTACCATTATCAATTTATTATTTAAAAAATACAGTTAAATCAACCTACCTCAAAAACTCTAGGAGATAATTTTATCAAACCAAAAATCGTTGATAGAGTTTATTAATGTGAATTACATATATTTTTTTTAGAATTTCATATCGCGTTGTTTATAAAATAGAGGGGAGGGGGACACATTTTTCAGACTTTGAGAGCTGATATCTCGAAAACGATTTGCTTAAATAAAAACCGGCCAAGTGCGAGTCGAACTCGCGCGCAAAGGGTTCCGTACCATTATCAATTTATTATTAAAAAAATACAGTTAAATCAACCTACCTCAAAAACTATAGGAGATAATTTTATCAAACCAAAAATTGTTGATAGGGTTTATTAATGTGCATAACATATATTTTTTTCAGAATTTTATATCGCGTAGTTTAAAAAATAGAGGGGGGGGGACACATTTTTCAGACTTTGAGACCTGATATCTCGAAAACGATTTGCTTAAATAAAAATGTGATGTATAAACCTTCATATCATTTTCAAAGACCTTTCTATTAATACCCCACACGCTTATGTACAACTAAAAAAAAAATTCTATCCCTCAGTTACATGTATGGAGGGCCCCCACCCAAATGGTTTTTTTTACAATTTAGTATCACATTCCTGTAGCGGTTCATACAATACATATCCTTACCAAACTTCGTTACTGTAGCATTTATAGTTTCCGAGTAAATTGGCTGTGACAGACGGACAGACGGTCAGACGGACATGACGAATCTATAAAAATGAGATTTATAAACCTTTATATCATTTTCAAAAACCTTTAAATTTTTTTCTATCGGACTCGATTTCCTCCTCAGACGTTGGTGATCTCGGCCGTTTTTTCTTTGGTATCTATGTAATATCCAATATTTATAATTTATATTTTATATTGGCCGTGTGGTGACGGCAGTAAGAATACATTTGTCACCACCCCAACTCCTCCTGCGGGTGTCGTAAGAGTCGACTAAGGGATTGAAGTGCCACTGACCACTATTTGATAAAAGTTTGATGATGGGCAGCAGCGTCACCATATTAGACACATTACTGCGATCGCCAATCCGCTTGCCCAGCGTGGCGATTATGGGCATTTACCTCCTAATGAATTTACAAAAAAGGCCGCGGCCCCGAGGTTCCGGCGACCCCCGGTGCCCTGGTTATGGTAGCGGCCAGGGTGCTAGCGGGGTCAGGGGTGCTAAGAATCTCCGGCAAAGATCCGGCTACCACCACCGACGACCCCTGGCCCTGGCAACTTATAACACACGTACACTGCGGACCGACGAAAAATTAGTGGAACTGGAGGAAGGATTGAGCAAGTTGCGTTGGGGCATTGTGGGATTATCAGAAGTCCGAAGAGAGGGCGAGGACACGATAATCCTAAAGTCTGGCAATTTGCTCTATTTCCGGGAGGGCGACCAACAGTCCCAGGGAGGTGTCGGGTTCATCGTCCACAAGTCCCTCGTAAACAACGTGGTGAAGATCGAGAGTGTGTCGGCTAGGGTGGCGTACCTTATACTCATAGTATCTGAGAGATACTCGCTGAAGGTCATACAGGTGTACGCGCCGACTTCGACACACTCCGACGACGAGGTGGAGGCTATGTATGATGATATCTCAAAAGCCATGCATAGCTCCAGAACCTACTTCACCGTTGTTATGGGGGACTTCAACGCGAAACTGGGCAAGAGAGACGGTGACGAGCTGAGGGTGGGGCAATTTGAGGTTGGACGTCGGAACCACCGGGGCCATCTGCTGGCTGGTTTCTTGGAGAAGGAGGGACTCTACATGATGAACTCCTTCTTTAAGAAACGCGAGCACAGAAAATGGACTTGGATGAGTCCCGACGGTGCAACTAAAAACGAGATCGACTTCATCATGTCGACGAAGAGACATATATTCAACGATGTTTCTGTGATCAGTACGGTTAAAACCGGAAGCGATCACCGCTTGGTAAGAGGCACGTTGAATATATGTCCTAAGCTAGAACGCTCGCGACTGATGAAGTCTACGCTCCGTCCTGCACTCCATCTTCAAAACCCCGAGAGCTTTCAGCTGGAACACCAAAACCGTTTCGATTGCCTAGGCGATGATGTGGACGTATTCAACGACGGGTTTGTGGAAGCTATCCATAGCGCTGGGTCTAAGTTTTTTTAAGGCCCAACGGACAAATAAGACCAGAAAGCTCTCAGACTCGAAGAGCTCTAAGTCCCTCAAACGCGATATGCGCCAATTCCGTACCAAGTGTATAGAAGAAGCCATCGAGCGGAACAAGGGCTCTAAAGTTTTTGCAAGGGATCTGTCTGTTGGGCAAAACCAGCTCGCCAAATTAAAGACTGAGGATGGTAGAATCGTCACATCCAAATCTGAGTTGCTGACTGAGATAGAGGGTTTTTATGGACAGCTGTACACGTCAACTAGCAGACCCGAAGTTGATCTAGCGGAAGACCTCAGAGCTAGACTGACCCGACACTACACAGAAGACATCCCGGACATCAGCCTGTGCGAGATTAGAATGGCTCTTGAACAGCTCAAAAATAACAGGGCACCTGGGGAGGACGGAATTACAGCTGAGCTTCTGAAGGCGGGTGGTAAACCGGTCCTTATGGCCCTTCAGAAGTTGTTCAATTCCGTCTTACTGGAAGAGAGAACGCCAAAGGCATGGAACAAAGGTGTGGTGGTATTGTTCTTCAAAAAAGGTGACAACGCTTTATTGAAGAACTACCGACCCATATCACTTTTGAGCCATGTCTATAAGCTGTTTTCAAGAGTCATTACGAATCGTCTTGCACGCAGGCTTGATGACTTCCAGCCTCCCGAACAAGCCGGGTTCCGAAGAGGCTTTAGTACCGTAGACCACATCCATACGCTTCGCCAGGTTATACAGAAGACCGAAGAATATAACCTGCAACTCTGTTTAGCGTTTGTGGACTACGAGAAAGCCTTCGATTCGATCGAAACCTGGGCAGTACTACAGTCTCTCCAACGGTGCCAAGTCGACTACCGCTATATCGAGGTGTTGAAGTGTTTGTACGAGAGCGCCACAATGTCAGTCCGACTCCAAGACCAGAGCTCGAAGCCTATTCTGCTGCAGCGGGGAGTTAGGCAAGGAGATGTCATCTCCCCTAAGCTGTTTACCGCTGCACTGGAGGATGTCTTTAAGACTCTGGACTGGAGAAGGCTGGGTATCAACATAAACGGCGAGTACCTCACTCACCTTCGATTCGCTGACGATATAGTAGTCTTGGCTGAAACCTTGGAGGACTTAAGTACTATGCTCGTTGACCTCAGTAAAGCCTCCGAGCGAGTTGGTCTTAAGATGAACATGGATAAGACGAAAATCATGTCAAATTCCCATGTAGCACCAACTCCCGTAATAATCGGAGACTTTACACTCGAAGTTGTAGACGAATATATATACCTAGGACAAACTATCCAGTTAGGTAGGTCCAACTTCGAGAAAGAGGTCAATCGTCGAATCCGACTCGGTTGGGCAGCGTTCGGGAAGCTACGACACATATTTTCGTCCAATATTCCGCAGTGTTTGAAGACGAAAGTCTTTGATCAGTGTGTGTTGCCAGTGATGACATACGGTACTGAAACGTGGCCGCTTACAATGGGCCTCATAAGAAGGCTCAAAGTCACCCAAAGGGCAATGGAGAGGGCTATGCTAGGAGTCTCTCTGCGTGATCGAATTAAAAATGAGACCATCCGCAGCAGAACCAAAGTAACCGAAATAGCTCTCCGAATCGCTAAACTGAAGTGGCAGTGGGCGGGGCACATTGCGCGTAGAACCAATGGCCGTTGGGGCGGGAAGGTTCTTGAGTGGCGGCCACGTACCGGAAGGCGTAGCGTGGGTAGGCCCCCCACAAGGTGGACTGATGACCTGGTGAAGGTCGCAGGAGTCCGCTGGATGCGGGTGGCGCAGGACCGGTCATTGTGGCAATCTTTGGGAGAGGCCTATGTTCAGCAGTGGACGTCTTTCGGCTGATATGATGATGATGATGATGATAATTTATATGTATATTATAGGCTGGGCATAATGCATTTTAACAAAGGAGGTCGAGACAAAAGTGAATTTTTAGCTGGTACAGATGGTGTACTTTTTAGGCTTTAGTGCGAGAAGTGGGTCATTTTACGTCAAGTTCAAAACTTCAGAGGGCCATCTGTACTAAAAAACGTCGTACGAGACACGTGCAAAAACGAAATTCGTGTCGATTTAAAACACTCCCTATCAGTCGTGTTTTAAAACATCGCCACTCGTTTCGAATTTCATGTTTTTCGCACTTGTGTCGTAATGTACTATTATCACGGGCCCACCTTATATTAAGTAGTGTGACTACTGGAAAAAAAATAAAAACACAAATCAAAATATTTAGTTAATAAATAATTTCATTTGAGTTTTCACAATTACTTTTAATAGAATATATTTTAGTTTTTATTTTATTGAGATTTTCTACTATATTTTAAGCCGTTTTATTGTTATTGTATGGGTATTACACCGTGTCCAATAAAAATCCGAAAACAGAACAAATATCGAATAAAACAAATAGGCAAAAAGATCCTACAGTTATTATTACGTTTTATGAATGGCACACTTATATACTATATTCACAACAAATATTTTGGAATAACTCCAGCTGTAATTTTTTTATCAGCCTCAAACGCGTTTCAAACGGATCTTACGCGGCACGCACCATTTTCTTCACATTTGACCCCAAATCCCCCTGGTAACCTTTTTGAAATGATCTAGGTTCCTGATTTTATAAAAATGTAGTCTTTAAAGCATGTATTACCATTCAAAATAATCTAATACCTGGAGGACTGCATGGCAATTCATGTTTCGGCTAAAAAAAACTGCCAATTCAGTCTGAAACCACGCTGGAACGCCATTTGCCGTCTTTACTGGAGCTGCGTCGTGTTAGAACACATGATACTCTTTCCCAAGCACCTTTTAAACTTAGGAGCATTTATCTTCTCCACAAATTCGGTTTTATAGAAAAAAACGTTAATTTTAACGCTTTTATCTAAAAGTACTGAAGGCAGCGTAACTCGCTTACATACTGCATCCCACGCCATGGTCGATAGTGAGCTCTGGAACCTAGGACCATTTTTCTGATAGCCCTGAATGTGTTCTATACTTGGTACCCACAATCGCCAATTTTGAACATGATAAGTCTGTTTTACCCCATACGGATTCTCGTAATAAAAATTAACTCGTCATCTGCGTGCCGAGCAAGTATTTTGTTGGCACTTTACACTCTTTTCTTCTTAGACACTGCGGATATGACACATTCATTGTGGTTGTATTTTATTAAGATGAAAATACTCTTTACATTACTATTTGATAACCTGTGATTCCTGTATTTTTAGAACTGAGGTAAAATATGTGTATTCGAACTTATTGGACAGGGTGTACATGTTATTGAATGTGTTACATTTCCTTATCCATGAACGCACTGGCCACAGAGTAGCGTGATAAGAAATAAATTTAAAAGGTTATTTAGTACCACGCCATACCTACAATACACGTTTTACAAACGATACTCCTCCTGTGCATTTCACGTGAATGTCGGGTACGTGACGCCGTTTTTCGCATACACCTAAGAAAGTTATGAATACAATTTTGGTGTATCTTAATTTTATAACTGGGTGTTTGTATTTATAGAAAATTCTCGCACTTTCCATATATTTCAAAGCTAGTTGTCATAGCCGTCACGTTCCCGACAAAGTAGGCTTTATCGTGGAATGCACCTCCTGGAGTAGGTGTGGCTGCTCCCGCGTTTCCGCTACTACAGCTGTGGGTTTCATCCCGCGATGGTGACATGGTCGTTGCACAGTCATTAGGAGGTCACACGTACTGCGGTTCGCTGTATTCAGTTTTGCCTGTATGAGCAGTCCACATGGTAGATAGATAATATACAAACGATACTGCTTCTGGAGTACGTGTGACTGCTACCACGTTTACGTGACTTCAGCTCAGCCGGGTCGCATACCATGATGGTATTGATGGTCGTAGCACTGTCATGGAGGAAGGTAATGAAAGGCTGTTGAAGCATCGTACACGACTCGCATATTGAGCCCTCTTTCCGTCCCTGCTTATTCCGCTTGCGGCAACAGATGGTGAGGCAAATAAGTTCGGATAGATTATAATATATACTTATACCGTACTTCACTATCACTACATAGTATAAAATAAAGTCACTTTTTCTGTCCCTATATCCCTTTATACGCTTAAATCTTTAAAACTACGCAACGGATTTTGATGAGATTTTTTTTAATAGGTAGAGTAATTCAAGAGGAGGGTTTTTATGTAGGTATAGTACCCGTGCGCAGCTAGTAAATAATATGACTAACTTTACATTATTTGTTTTTTTTTTAAACGTGGCATTTACCATGTATTTTTGTAAGTATTGTATTCTGGTAATTTTCTGCAACTCTACACGAAACGTGCCTATTTTTCGTGGTTCCAACGCTGGGCCAATACTTGTTGGGTACTTTTCATACACCCTACACAGGGTAAATTTCTATTATTGAAATGATTGTTTTGGCAGGTGTCCGACCCCCTTTTCTGTAGCTCCACCTCTGACCCATCCAACCTTTATTACCATACAGCCTAGTCTTTTCTATTTAATTTCCAGAAGTCTATTTTTGCCTGCTGAGCAATATCTAATTGTTGTGCCCGTGAATGGGTCACAACTGTCACAAGTGGCAAATTTCTCCAAAGTCCCTCTACGTGTTGGATTATATCTCCACAAAAGCTTATCAATAGACCGGGATTTATAGGCCCGTGAAACATAGCAGTTATTACCTACTAACATTTATTAGAGGCATGTTAATTACCTACCATGGAACAATTATGGAACTCATGAAAATAAAAGATTATTTTTCTTAATATAATCAACTTTATTAGATATGAAAATACAGAAACATATAAATGTCGAACTTAAAGCCTACAGAAATAGCATTTTGTACTTTGTGAACTATTAAGATTACTCAGACGTAGGTAATTAAGTAGATTACTTGCAGATTTATTAGGAAAAATCGTAAAAATAGTCAAACGCGATTTGGGCTTGAACAGGGTGGTTTCTTCTGCAACCCGTCTTATGTTTGACCAGCTTAAATTACACATAATTATAAAATATATATTTAATTTTACAATACATTTTTCTGTATTAAATTTCGAAAGAACCGTGAAATAAAAAAAAGAATATACAGGACTCTTTAAATATTATACAAAAGTAATTAAATTTCTAAGAATATAGTGCAATTTCTTTCAACCTTAAGATATACATGTTATATAAAAGGGGATCACAACATTTATTAATACTTAAAACTTAACAAGTTAAAAAACAACAGACTGCACAAAAAAAATACAAACACTTACACTTTTACAAATCTTATCAGTTTTTGATATCTTAGTATTGTAAGTTATTTTCCTTATTGTACCATGTTAAAATGAAGATATAATTACATCCAATGTGAGAGCATCATTACTCTTTCTACTATGTTATTTAATTTATATGGATTTTAATGTTAATGGCTTACACACAAAAAACTGAGATTCCGAAGGATTTAAAAACTATAAGCTAAATTTCCTTAGAATTAGTGCAATACATTACGCAAACACGAACATTCGAATATAAAAAAACCTTCACGTTACCGTTTGTCACACCAGTATTTTTGGAAGTCTAAAATCGTTTCAAACATCGATCAAAATGTCAGTTTCCTTTACATGTCCCCGTCAATGTTGCCAATGTACTTATTCTTACTTTTTGATATAACTATGCTATTTTAAAAGCCCTAGATCACAAGCAAGTATCTTTCTTTGCCTTCTCTTAACCTCAGATCAATTAACAATAATCATTCTTCTACCATCCTTTAAACATACACTTAAAAAGCGGCAGAGAAATTCTTTAAAATGAATAGCAGACATACAATGTTTGTTGATGCTACAAAACAGCTATAAACTTTCTTGTATCGTGATGATGCCGGCACTTTCTTCGTCTATCGTCATGGATAAAACTAGCGTCGCATTTTAAATAGTGATACATAGCGTGAAAAAATGCGAATTAAATTGGGTGTACCGTACGCTGTGTAGCCACTAGTCAAGATACCAAATGCTGACGCTCAGTCGCGAACGAAACACAACTGTCTTTATCGCACCAAAAATGCACAAATGTGCAAAAGTGACACAGGCAAAACTACGACACGTTACTTAGCGGTAACGATTGGCAACTTAGCTAGTGCGTACTGCGTAGTCAAGATGTCTTTTAAACGCATTTTGTTATTTCATATAAGTGAGACAGATTCTCAAAATTTGCCATTATCGAAGTTGTTGCACACTGCTCACTAACTCACTGGGAAATTGCAAAGTAGCATGCTAAGCAATGATGATCAGTCTGCCAAGTGTAGGTAATTGGGTCAACTGGCAGTGAAGTGTGTGTGAAATCCCATCGCTCTTATGATTGTGCTGGACCACCGATAGACAATAAAGCACCAGCACGCCTCGACATGTTCTGGAGATCTAGTCCGACACCTTCACTTGGAAGCGGGCTACTGTCGCCTGCTCGCAGCCTTCGCAGACGATGTTCTTCGCCCAAGCTTTGCAGACCACGTTGATGACCTGGTTCCCTGCGAACGGGTATAGTAAATTATATCTATTAGATCTCATTTACTAGGGAATGAGGCAGACCGCCCGCCATGCGGTCGTCCAATGTCCAAGCCTGCTACCGCAAACACCGAAGTTCGAAAATTTCAGGGATTTGTTCCTGTCACTCCAACGAAGGTGTCATTAGAGTTACAGAGAAAAATACCCAAAATGTGTGAACTTTGGTGTTCGTAGTACCAGGCCTGAGAGACCTTCAGTAACTGTCACCAACCACCCAACCACAACAACCTGGGACAGAGCGTCCTGACGCCGAGCCATAAGGAGGCTAGATCCCAAACGATCTGGGACCAGGGACAGAGAGAGATGTCATATAACAAAAAAAAGTCCATGAGTTCACCAATGTCCGAGATGGGTTTCGATTCTACGTACTCAGCTTTCGCATCTGATGCCTAAAGAGCTCGGCCGTCTGATCTTATACCTGCCGCAAAACAATCTGGCGACTGAAGGCGTCTTGCTATCTACGTTACACTTGTTAGTTCCAGGTCGGAGTGAGAGAGATAGCAGTATGCCCTCAGTCGCCAAATAATTTTGCGGCAAGTATAGCAGACAGCGGTCAAATATCTAGGGTAGGTATACACAATCCCATATGAGGCTGGGGGCCTTTGATAGTATTATAAGGGTAATCGCACCTTTTAGAGTGAGACACTTTAAATATCTGTGTTCTTAATACAACCTTACCAGGATTTGAACCTGGGACGTCGAGCTTAGTATAGTCGGCAAGTCAAGTAAGCTACAGAAGCCGTTTGTAGCAAAACTTTTATTTGTAAAAAATTTTGATCTTAATTTTATTAGTCAGAGTAGACTCGAGCATCTAAAAATACATCGGCAAATATAGAAAATCTTATACAAAAACCACAGAAAGTGAAAGAACTTACTTGCAGGGTTTTCAAAGGCCACGGCGACTACCGGACTCAGGTATGCCTCCTGTTTGTTGTAGGGAAAGTAGGAGTTGGGGAAGCCATGGTTTTGCACGTACTGCAGGGTACCGATGTTTTGCCTGTCCGTTTCGTCTTTACCCTCGCAGGATACCCACACTTCATTCATTAGCTCTTGGCCGGACTGTAAAAAAGATCAAGCTAAGTAAGTACACGTCATCAGCCTATTTCAGACTTCTGCTGGGCATAATTATGCCTCTCCACGGGGAGAATTGGGGTGGTGATTCAAACATATATATTATGTATTATTCTTTCTTACCGCCATCACCATGCGACACGATTAACAAGTCGTGTGACTTAAAGGTGCATTTAGACCAAACGAGCATTCGCTCATTCTATGCCCCACTCTACGAAATTCGTTCGTTACACAAAACGTGATTCGTCGAAATTCGTCGATTTCGTAGAGTGGGATATATATAGAATGAGCGAATGCTCGTTTGGTCTAAATGCACCTTTAGGAATTCTAGACTCTTTGTCAACGGCGTGAGCTATTTAACGCCTGCCTTATATTGTGTTCCGTAAGCCAAGGAATTACCATTAGTGTGCCATTAGTACTTCGTACCTATCCAGTCTAAAAATAGTTGATTACTAAATATTTTTTGAATGCTGTTGGTTGGTATGCTTATAATTTACAGGTATGGGCAAAAATTTCGACAATTCGTGCTTTTCCAGTAGAGCTGTACCAGCCATTCATACATATCATGAGTTGGCAAGTAACAGTTACGTTGGCGTTTACTCGATACATAAAGTAGTCCATCACGCTCGCTCTAATACATTTTGTTTATACCGATATGATCACGCGTGACCGTATGATGGAGGAAACTCACATGTGTTTTCAAGAACAACTGCAGGTCTAAAGGCATGGTGGCAGGCAATTTCTCCGTGCTGTTGTACACGCTCGGCTTCCAATAACGAACCTGGAACATTTCAAACGCATTGCCTTAAATGGTGTAAATATAAAGACCATAAATTATAAATATTAGATTGATGCAAAGGTTGTCCATCGCGGTACAGGGTCAAATTTCTTTTCGTTGTCTTATTTTGTGTCCCTAAAAAACTTGACGCAGTGGTGATTTTTGTATGAGATGATGTTTTGTTTTCAATTTCTGATGTATGGACTAAAATCTAGCGTAAAAAAGAAATACAAGTGCACCGGATTTTTTTTATATACCCAGTCGAAACAGCAACTAAAAGCGTGACAGAGTGGTATGAAACAAGACAACGAAAATAATTTTTACCCAGCGAGGCAACGCGGCTAGTGTGATGGGCACCTTTGCATCGGAAAGATCACGGGTCGAGTAACGCGGGGTCGTTTTAGGTTTTAATTTGTTTAAGTGTGTGCATGTAATTTTTATGTATTTATGCGTGTGTAAATTTAGGTTTAGAAAGTAATTTTGATTATTTTATTTCTTTAGTGCTAAGGTGTACCTATTGTTTCACTGCTCCTTGTAGCCATGTTTTTGAAATAAAGCCTAACAACTTACTATTTGACCCTCGCCATGTTGCGGATTTTCAGTGACACTAATTTATTTTACTGGCAATGATTACTGTTTGACATCAGCGGCCCTACCGCAAAAATCGAAATTCGTAAATTGTCTCTCTCACTCTAATGACGCCTTCGTTTGAGTGACAGAGAAACATCCTCGAAATTTACGAATTTCGATTTTCGCGGTAGTAGGCCAGGCGTTGAATGTCATCGAATGTCACCGATGTAAACAAAAATTAAATATATCGCGACTTAAACGATTTCATCATAAAAATGCCGAAAAAGATACCAATAGAAGCAAGAAAAATCGTCTTAAATACAATAAAATCTTTAAACCAAAGAAAGGACGAAGGATTGAATAGTATTCCATTGGAAAATGTTTTGCAATTGGTTACTGACATGACATCACATTATTGCCATAGGTAAACTGTTTGTAGCGACACTGTGTCAGGGTCAAATAGAAAGTTGTTAGGCTTTAAATATTAGATGGTACATAACTCAAAGAAAGAACACCAAGTTCTAAGGTCCGTCCGATCACAATACGGGCCAAACAATTAGTTTTAATACTGCAACACATTTACCTCCTGTAGAACATTGGTATGTAACAAAAAGGGACCTAAGTGATGAAAATGTAGCCTACTTTAGTAATAGCCTTAAAAGTCTAAGTTGGGGTGACGTCTACAACCAAACCGACCTAAATGCCGCGTTTAACGAATTTCACGACACATTTATTTTATTTTATAAGCTATGTTTTCCTCTTGTTAGAATTAAATTAACCAACCGACGTAAAAAAACGAACTGGATTACGAAAGGAATAAAAAAGGCTTGTTCGGCAAAAAGAAAACTGAGGTACGCATATTACAAAACTAAGGACCCTGAAATGAAAGGAAAATATTATAAATACTCAAAGATACTTAAATCCTGTATCCGTTACTCTCGAAAAAAGCAAAATAATATTTACTTGCGAAACTCAGAAAATAAATGTAAAGCAACATGGGATTTAATACAAAATAAGCTGTATAGTAAATATAAACCTAGTCAAATTAGTAGTATAAAAACGAATGGTATTACTATTACAGACACCGAAAAGATAGCCAATGTTTTTAATGAGTACTACATAAACCTGACTAAGAATGATTATGACTATCTAAACCACAGCTTACAAGAAAATATGAACACCTGTAAATCATCAATTTACTTACATCCCTGTGACGAAAATGAAGTTATGAAAATTGTTAATTCATTAAAAAACACTAATTCAATAGGGTATGATGAGGTAGCCACTAAAGTTCTAAAAAAATGTGTCGCACTGATTGCAGGGGTCTTGAGCTTTTTAATAAACCTATCATTCGTTACTGGTACTTTTCCCGACAATCTCAAGATTTCCATTGTCAAACCCTTGTATAAAAAAGGAGACAATGAAGTTTTAAATAATTATCGCCCAATCACGTTACTACCCATTTTATCAAAAAATTTTGAGAGGGCCATGTTTGCTAGAATAACATCATTTTGTGAAAAATTTAATATAATTAGAAATGAACAAAATGGGTTTCAGAAAGGTAAGTCTACCACGCTAGCTGCTTTCATGTTAATCAAAAGCATTACTGAAAATATAGATGCACGAAAATCAGTATGTGCCGTTTTCTTTGATATGACAAAGGCATTTGACTTTGTATCTCATAAACGTCTATTGTTAAAATGCTATAAGTATGGAATAAGAGGTATAGCTTTAAATTGGATTAAATCCTATCTGGAAAATAGAAGACAATGTGTTAAAATAGATTGTATTTATGGAAAAAATAATGTTAGTTATGCCAGATCTAATTTTAAGCTAAATGAAGTAGGGGTGCCTCAGGGTAGTGTACTAGGCCCCTTACTCTTCTTATTATATATAAATGACTTACCCAATATCACTGATTACCAATGCATACTATTTGCTGATGACATTTCTTTTATAATACCTTGCAATGACATAAATACCTATAATAATGATATTAATAGTTTAGTATGTAATGTAATTAAATGGCTAGAATCTAATAATTTAATGGTAAATCTTGACAAAACTAACTATGTACAATTTTATAACAGAAAAGGTGGATTAAAATTAAACGTTGAGCATGAAGGTAAAATATTAAGCGAGACTGAAGCAGTGACATTTCTGGGCATGATACTTGACAAGAATTGTTCATGGAAACCCCAAACTGAAAAAAAATGTAACATGATAAACAGCTTTGTGTATCCATTAAGAAGACTTGCCACTTTAGTTAATAAGGAAGCTGCAATCGTTGCCTATCATGGTTACGTGGAATCCGTGCTCAGATATGGACTTATCTTATGGGGCAATTCTTGCGAAGCTAACAGGGTTTTCATTAGCCAAAAAAAATGTATTCGCGCAATTTGTAAGAAACCACCTCTTACTTACGTCATGTCGAGAATTATTTGACAGCCTAAAACTATTGACATTACCAGCTTTATACATATTTGAAATGGCAAAATTTGTAAAGCTTAATTCTCATCTATTCAAAGAACTTAGAAATGCATGTAAATTCAACACGAGATATCCTACGAGACTAGTTCAGCCAAAAACTAGTTCTATATTATGTATTAAAAATTGTTACTGCATGGCTATAAAAATATACAACCGCATCCCAGCAGACATCACAAGCTTGCCATACAACTTGTTCGTGCGTAGACTATTTACTTGGCTACTTGAAAAACGATTTTACTCAGTCAGAGAATTCATGTCATACAAAAATCCAGCTGTCTACTTTTGACTTAAACATGTGAAATTGCTGCAATTTAGTTTAGTTTTTAGTTCATAACTTCCAGAATGATTTGCATGCTACTGTGTAGTAAAATGGTCGATCTCTATTTTTAATGTACCTGTCATCTTATACTGTACACTATTTTCTGCAAATAAAATATCTTATCTTATCTTATCTTATCTAAGGGTTCTAATGCACTGGAAACTCAATCGAAAAATCTGATACAATAATTACCACATTTGTAAATTCGTAATAATGCTCTAATACCTAATTCATTATTTGTAATATAACACTACAACAATATAATTAGGACTTTTCACAAAAGTACATTTCGATACAAGTGCAAACATTTTTTTTTCGACGATGGTGAAAGTTGGAGCCCGAGTAAAACGAGGGCGATAATCACCCGAGTTAAAAAGAAGTTTTTACACGTGTATCGTAAGACTTTTATCATAACAAGTGCCTTAAAAAGGGAAACTAACGCATACGAAGCGTGCGTAAAATTTACTTTTCCGCACTAGTTAGGAAACATATCTATTATATTTACCCTGTAAAACTTCAGGTTCATTAGAGCGTTCTAGTTAATAATAAGAAAAAAATTGTTTCTAAAATTATTAGTTCCTAAAGCTACGAGTAGTACCAAAAGTATTTTTTGTATGTAGATACTGAAACATGGTTGTAGATAATGAGATTAATGAGTCTGTAATAGGTTCAATAAAATAACAGTAATAACATTAGTCAAGCAATACAATCAAGGCAAACTTTTGGGTCGAGATGAAAACGTGAGACAGGCCAAATTATTTTTAGTGCTAATCGACTGCATTTTAGGTATTGGCTTCGCCCCAATGCTAATAACTGAATACTTTTTAAGCCCGACCGCAAATATTGACATGTTTTTTTTAAACAAACATTCAAAGATATGTATAAAGGTGCCAACCATTTACTTAAAATAAAACCTGAGTGACCCGCGTAAAATATAATTTTAATAATGACTGTGTGTCCTGAGTTATAAAAATACAAATTAGATGTTAATTTTTTTGTGTTTGTTAATGAAATAAACTAAATTATATTATAAGTAAATAAAAGTATTGTGTATTTATGTAAAATTATCCCGTATTATTGAAGCTTGTATGTAATGTACGTAATATCAAAGAATACACTTGCTACAATCTACTCGATTATTTTCTATTTCATATAACAAGGATTAAAATTTTACGGGAAAATAAATAAATTACGTCGAAATTATAATTAATTTTCCAATAAAAAAATATTGTCAGATTTAGGTTAGGTAATGCTTTTGTTTTCAGACTGACAATGACCCTTATAATTTCGCAAACGAAACTCATAAAAACTGTATTACGTTTCAGCAGTGGAGCACTTCACGAGATCACAAGAATTGTTCTCCATTAAAATATTTAGCAAACCGGGTTAGTCGCGTAATTTAGGTCGACAATTGCTCTACATTGAACATCAGTGCTATCAGTGACATCGGTTCGCTAAATAGGTAGGTACATATTTTACCTAATATGTTTGAGCCTCTCGTTCTCCTGTGATAAATTTTCCTTTCCTTCGTTGCTTGTCGTTTACAACGTCCTAATTTTGAATTGAAATTGAATATAACGATAATGTGATATTCGATAGAGTCGAGTTGTATCTAGAGCCGCGTTCCCTTTTAAGGTGCGTTCAAACCAAAAGAGCATTCGCTGTTCTAACCTCCCACTCTACGATATTCGATCGGTACACGAAACGTGATTGGTTGATTTCGTAGAGCGGGGGATAGAACAGCGAATGCTCTTTTGGTTTAAACGCACCTTAAGTGTACTGAGCGAGCATTCACTTGTTCGTGGGCTGACGAACGAACATTTTACTATGTTAAATCCTATTTTCATCTGTCCAAAAACGAACGAATGCTCGCTCAGAACACTAAGTGAAAACGCGGCTTAAGAGGTCACTCTAGAACGAATACTGTCATATTTTGTATTCGGTATTGCAACCGATTCTTTGATGTGTTCGTTTACGTTATGTAAGTCAGTCATACAGTTCTCATGTAAACATTTAATAAATTCCTAGTATACACTTTCTTGGTTTCCTTGATCTGATTTCTGCTAAATAGTATCAGACCTGTGGGATATCCCACAAATCTTTGGTCATTGAGCTTTTGAGATATTTAAATGCTCTCTCATACTAATATTAAACCTAATGTGGCTAGTATTTTAGTAACACTAATAAACCCAATTTTTAGCTTTTTTAGCTAGCACATTAAATGCTCCTGTGAGTAACAGGTACATTCAAGGACGGCACAATCTTCGCTCCTACTTACCTTCTACAATATTCATTTTTATTCAGCCTCCATAGCTCAATTAGACCAGGAGCCTATTTCTCAAAAGCTTGTAACGTGTAATAAAAGTGGAAGTCTCTTTTTGACACTATTAATTAGATAAGGACTTCCGCTTGTATTACAAGCTTTCGAGAAATAGGCTCTTTATCGTGAAACTAGGTCGATTTGTATAAGATTATTATTATTTTTGTTTTTTACTTTTAGCTCGATTTCCCTGAAAACCGGCGCCGTGGCGTCTGACACGTGCTGACTTGCTGAGTCGCATTCCTTTTGGTGTACAATCACTGTTTCTACTTGTATTTATTGCTCTGTACTGTAGGACATCAAATAAACCATTCTTATTTTTTGTGTTGTCCCATATTTACCTTATTAAGCTTCAAGAACACACACAGCTTCCCATTACTAATATTAAACGTAATGTGCCCAGTGCTTTTAGTAACACTGAAAACCCAATTTTATGCTCTAAGTATCTTTAATTTTAATGTGACAATTCTCGTAGAATTCGCCTGTGAAAATGCCTCCGTGTGCGACCTTAGTCTCCGTAGCTCAATTACCAGAGCTTACCGTGAGACTAAGGTCCATTCATCCTTAGTTGTCTTATCTAGTAAACAGTTTTCTAACCTAAAAGTACAAGTTTTCTGTTGTAAACTGCTGTTCCCTTGATTAAAAATTAAGCAATTTACTAGTCACTACGGACGGACTGCACAAATACGGACTCAGGTATTTAGGTATAGGCAAAAATGGCAGTTTACAAAAGAAAACGTATACTTTTAGGTTAGAAAGTTGTTTACTAGATAAGACAAGTAAGGATGAATGGACTTTAGGTCGATTTGTCGAAGATTGTCCCATATTTACCTTATTAAGCTTCAAGATCACGCACATCTGTGTATTTTTTGGTGGTGTTCCTTATTGATGGCGTGACAGAAATTAGATATTTGTGACGTTCTCTCTGACTAATATTGAACCTAATGCACCTAATGCTTTTAGTAACACTGAAAACCCAATTCTCTGCTCTAGGTAAGCCATCTTTCATCAGTGACAATTGTCGTAAAATGTTCCGCGCTCCTACTTACCTTCTACAACATTGTTTTTTCTCGGCCTCCATAGCTCAGTTAGAACTTACCGTAAGACTAGGCATAAGTTTTTTTTCTTTTTTAGATTGTCTCATAATAATTATTTACCTTATTAAGCTTCAAGAACACACACAGCTTCCCCTCCCCGTAGTAATAGTTGGTGGCGGCGGTGCACGGGTACAGCGCGTGCAGGTCCACGTCGCAGACCTTGTCCGTCGGAGGTCCCGTCTTGTAGCCACACTTGACGAAACTTTGCTTGATTTTGTCATATAGATAGACAGTCAATAACAGGGCTACCTGTTGCCAATCGCTAGCGCTTCATCGTTAATCGCAGCTAACTGTCTTTGTCGCACTAATATGAAAGAGCGACAGAGAGGGAAAACTGCGTTACGCTACTAAGCGCTAGCGATTGGCATCTTGGCTAAGCACCCTGATCCCTCTACACACATACTTTGCATTAGTTAACTAAGTCTTCGACTGCACATGGCAAAAGTATGTGTAAATAATTGACAGAGAGCTTGGGATTGCATTTGTGGTGGTATTCCTTATTGCTGGCGTCACAGAAATTAGATGTTTGATTGTTCTCTCTTACTAATGTTAAACCTAAAACTATAACCCCAATTCTAAGCTCTAGGTAAGCCATCTTTCATCCGTGACAATTGTCGTAAATTGTTCCTCGCTCCAACTTACCTTCTACAACATTCCTTCTTTCTCGGTCTCCATAGCTCAGTTAGAACTTACCGTCAGACTCGAACGCTTTATGTAAGTTTTTTTCTTTTTTAGATTGTCTAATAATTATTATTTACCTTATTAAGCTTCAAGAACACGCACAGCTTCCCCTCCCCGTAGTAATAGTTGGTGGCGGCGGTGCACGGGTACAATGCGTGCAGGTCCACGTCGCAGACCTTGTCCGTCGGAGGTCCCGTCTTGTAGCCACACTTGACGAAACTTTGCTTGTGTTGGTCGTGTGCCCTGTGATATTCTGGAATGAGAAGGGTTTTTAGGAATTTCCACCAGTAGCATGACTCGATTATTTCCTCATTTTAGCAGGTCTTGCCAAGATGACATTTTGCAATCTTATACGATAAGCGGTAAGTCATCATCATCATCATCTAGTCCTAGCCGATTTCGGCCACGGCGACTGGTTACACTGGTTGTTGAGCGCATCGTTCATGTGCTCTCAGTATGCTTAGCCAAGTTGCCAAGCGCTAGCGCTTAGTAGCGTATCGTAGTTTTCCCTCTCTGTCACTCTTTCATATTAGAGCGACAAAGACAGTTAGCTGCGATTGACGACTAAGCGCTAGCGATTGGCATCTTGTCTAAGCACCCTGGTGACTGATGTAGCCAATCTTTGCAGTAAATTTTGCGGCCACAGTCGCTGCGAGTCAGCACCCCTCCAATAAAATGGTAATTAAAGACCGCGGTGGCCTGGTCTTCAACTCGTTGCGCCTAAGATCGAGTTGCACGCATCTCTCATTTTCAAAGGCTTGCACTTTGCTCTGCACTGTACGCCTCCATTTAGGTCGATCTTGGGCCAAAGTCTCCCATTGTTAAGCGATAAGTAAGAAATGTATGACGTTGACAGTTTCGTATGAAAAGTCACGTGACCATTTCCATACATTATTATGGTCACGTGACTTATCGCTTATCGTATACGATTGTAGAATGGCATCTTGGCTAGGCGTGCAGTTTCGTTACAATTTTTTCATATAGTAAGTAGGTAACGAAACTGAGATGAACTGTCCAAAATGTATTGTATTATCTTATCTACCATTATTTGTGCTAATGTTACAGCACTTTCAAATTCCGCGAACCAGCAAAACAATACTTCTTTCAATGGAACACTTTTTTTTGCGATCCATTAACGGGCCGATGGACGTACGCAGACGTTTAATAATACATTCCGCAGACGTCCTGAATGCGTTTCTTTTAGCAAATGGGTACAGCGAGTCAATGACCCCCCAAATTTATTCGCATATGGCGGCTTTTCCCTTTATCGTAATAACTAGGGGTCGGAACTATGGGTGCAAAACTTTAACAAAACTTCTCAAGTGGACTTGACATAATTATGGGCATAGGACATACATCCATAAAATATACATATCTACACATCCACATATTGTAAGTTGAAGATTCCGGAATAGGGAATAGAATTGGATACAGATTTTTCAATAATATTCGTATTTTTCTTGGCTAAAATGTTCCCATATGTATATTTTAAAGTTTTGTTAAAGTTTTGCACCTGTAGTTCCGACGCCTAGACTGATAACGTACAGTCAACCAACTATAACCTTAGGTCACTCTATGTCACGGTGACCATATAAATTAAATTGTAAGAAATCTTCAACCACATGTCATAGAAAGTCATAGAGCTTGTCAGCCTCCGTAGCCTAGTTGGTAGTGACCCTGCCTACGAAGCTGGAGGTTCCGGGTTTGAATCCCGGGGAGGGCATTCTTTGTGTATTTATTTATCACTAGGGGTGGGAACTATGGGTGCAAAACTTTAACAAAACTTCTCAAGTGGACTTGACATAGCACATACATCCATAAAATATACATATCTACACACCCATACATTGTAAGTTGAAAATTCCGATATAGGGAATAAAATTGGATACAGATTTCTCAATAATATTCGTATTTTTCCTGGCTAAAGTGTTCCCATATGTCAATTTTAAAGTTTTGTTAAAGTTTTGCAGCCATAGTTCCGACCCCTATTTATCACAAATGTTTGTTCCTTGGTCATAGCTGTCTATGTAGTTAAGTATCTATTATATATATCGTCGCCTGGTACCCACATCACAAGCCTTAATTGAGCTTACCGTGGGACTAGGTCGATTTGTGTAAGATGTCCCAAGATATTTATTATTATTTTATTTATTATAGAGTGGTATACGGTTTCAGCAGAGTGTACTTTTCTTGACGACTTTTTTAGGAATGGATTTCGCATTCCAATCAACAGGTAGGGCCATGTAGGTACGGTACGTGGGTGTAACTTCACATCATCAGCCCATCTCAGACCACAGCTGGACATAGGCTTCTCCTATTAACTATGAGTAACA
Source organism: Thaumatotibia leucotreta (assembly GCA_025490895.1). NCBI lineage: Eukaryota > Metazoa > Arthropoda > Insecta > Lepidoptera > Tortricidae > Thaumatotibia > Thaumatotibia leucotreta. Next base: position 37,562 of record JALPQI010000879.1, on the reverse strand, counting down.
TAGACGCATTAGGTAAATGCCCATAATTGCTACGCTGCGCAAGCATATTGGCGATCGCAGTAGGTAGTGTGTTTATGATGACGCTGCTGCCCATCATCAATCTTCTATCAAAGAATGTAACTTACTTACTGTAAGAGTAATTTGAAAGATTTTCCTATGATTTTTTTATTGGACCGCGAACACTACACATCATCATCATCAGCCTATGTTAATCCACTGCTGGACGTAGGCCTCTCCTATTTATGCGTATAGACGCATTAGGAGGTAAATGCCCATAATCGCCACGCTGGGCAAGCGGATTGGCGATCGCAGTAATGTGTCCACTATGATGACGCTGCTGCCCATCATCAATCTTTTATCGAATAATGGTCAGTGACACTTCAATCCCTTAGTCGACTCTTACGACACCCGCAGGAGGAGTTGGGGTGGTGACAAATGTATTCTTACTGCCGTCACCACACTGCCCGAACACTACACGGTACTGGGTAAATATCTTAAGATGAAAATTCGAAGCATCACAATTCGAGTGAAATGGATATTTGCCTCTACAGTGTGTTCATCCTTACTTGTCTTATCATGTAAACAAACCACAGACCAAGTGAAACAAACAAAACGTCAACGATGATCAAAAGACAATCACTAGTGATTAGAAATGTCGATATAATGAAATGTCAGCGATAATTTCACTGCTTAAGTACGTAAATAGAGGATTATCGATTTTACATCGTCTGTCAGGAAGAGAATTAATTCGTATAAGATTATATCAAAAACTATGGTTAAATTTCGAGGATTTTTCTCTGTCGCTCCAACGAAGGCGCCACTAGTCATGAGAAAAATCACATGAAGTGCACCCGTAACGAACAACGTGAAGCGAAGTAGCAAAACGAATGACGTTTGACGTGAAGATTTTATTCAATATTCAATAGACAACTAAGCACTGCCAGTCTTTGAATAAAATAAATATTGAAATCAATTACAAAAACCGGCCAAGAGCATGTTGGGCCATGCTCAGTGTAGGGTTTCGTAGTTACTTATTCAAAAACGGCTGGGCCGATATGTTCAAAATAGTTTTATGCCAGCCCACTATTCATGATTTTTTTTGGACCTTTGGATCAAAAGTTAGAGGGGGGGGGACAATTTTTTTTTCATCTGGAGCGATTATCTCCGAAAATATTGAGTTTAGAAAAAAACTTTCTTAAAAGCCCCTTTTTCTTTTTAAGACACCTATTCAATGATACCCCACACTATACGATCACAGCAAATAAAAAAAATCACCCCACATCACCAATTGGGGAGTTACCCGAAAAAATTTTTTTTTTTACTTTTTATTGTATCACTTTGTTGGCATGATCAATATGTATACCTGTACCAAATTTCAGATTTATAGGATTAACGGCCACTGAGCTAAGTATGCTGCGGAAAGACGGACATAGCGAAACTATAAGTATGGGTTCCGTTGTTGCCATTTTTGCTACGAAACCCTAATAAATTTTGGTAAATTACTGCAATTTATTTTAATTGCGTTTTCCTCGAGTTGTACTTTAAGTATTAATATCGATATATTGACATGCCAACATTATGGTACATAGACAATCTAGACATCGCAATGTCACATCAACGTCAGATGTTTTTAAAGTTATCCGACCGTAACAGCATTTATTGACGAAAATCTTTACAGAAATGATATTTTTCAGTGCTTTTTTGAGTGATTATAATACTTTGCGAGTTTAATTAAGTATGCAACAACATTTGACGTGATGATTAATGTGTAATTGCAGAGAAAAGTGTGATAATGTTTTCAAAAAGTGTTTGTTTACATGATAAGACAAGTAAGGATGAATTCACCTTATTTTTCTTGACTCTCCAAGCTTTGTTTATTTTAGTTATCTTTCGGATACATACCTTTAAGGGTGTCATTGATGCCTCGTACCCAAGGGAGGAAAGTGGAATTGTCGCCAATTTTGTATGAGATCAGGGGCTCCTTGTTCCCGTTGGCTCCTCTCGGCCATACTTCCAGCTCTGTCATTAAATTACAAGAAAATGAATAGTTTTGAAAATAAATGTATAAAAAAAAAGAATATGAATAGCCGCAATTTAAACTTTTGGTACCCGCCGGCTCCATAGTGAGCCAGTGTCGTATGAAAAATCGAACGTCCGGGTACCGAAAGGTTAAATAGTGGTGGTGATAAATATTTGCAGAAATTGTGGAGTTACCGTCTTCCTATTTTGTTGGAATTTCTTTTCATGATACAAAATGTAGTAATCTATTGTTTGTTTGTATTTTAATTAACGCTTAGTCGATTGTGAAATTCCTCATACCTATGTGAAATAAAAGTCAAAAGTGTTGATAATCATAATATCAACACTTATGACTTTTATTTCACTTTGTTTAATTAAACAGCCATTTAACGACTCCTTGTGTAATTTTTGAGAAATGCTTACTTAGTTAGTTGTCATATTTACGCTGGCATTCCATCCAAAAACTTGAAATCAAGCTAAGTGATTTTTCGTCAATATTATTTTCTTCCCAGTTTTGTCAAGTAGCAAACTATGTTCCTGAATAAACTACATGCTATTATATTTAGTAAACAACTTTCTAACCTCAAAAAATACTCTTTGCCCTCACTCGATCAGTTAAAGTAGTCAATATTTCAGTGGACAGTTCATGTTTCCCATGTGATTGCTCTATTTTTAATTAAAAATAGCAGTTTACGGCTGTAAATATGCACTTTTAGATTATAAAATTGTTTACTAGATAAGACAACAAAGTGACAATAAAAAAGCATAATATACGTGTACGTACCATTGTTTTCAACTTCCATAGTGACTAACGTATAACAAGACAAACATTAATAACTGAGTATATCACATTCTTTTTTTTTATTTATGTCTAAACTACTCTTAACTTAAAATATTTTATAAATATTAGATGTCATATACCAAAGAAAAACGACCAAGATCACCTATGTCCGAGGTGGGGACATAGGTGATCTTGGTCGTTTTTCTTTGGTATATGACATCTAATATTTATAATTTATATAGTATTAAGTAGTGTGACTACTGGAGAAAAATTAAAAGTACAAATCAAAATATTTAGTTAATAAATAATTTGATTTGTGTTTTCACAATATGTTCATTAAAATATTTTGTTAATTTTTATCCCTTCATTAGGTTCTTGGTCGTTTTTCTTTGGTATATGACATCTAATATTTATAATTTATATAGTATTAAGTAGTGTGACTACTGGAGAAAAATTAAAAGTACAAATCAAAATATTTAGTTAATAAATAATTTGATTTGTGTTTTCACAATATGTTCATTAAAATATTTTGTTAATTTTTATCCCTTCATTAGGTACAAAATCAAATCAATACATTGAATAAGTACTTAAGTAGTTATAGCGGCGATATTGTTTACAATTAATAAGCACCTATTGGCCTTTCCGACTATTTCAGACGATTTAAGATGTAATTTACACCGTGTAAATGACCTGAAGGCATGGTGTTTGATGGCTACCTAGACCTATGCGAGAGTGGCAAACTTTGCCACAAGACTGACAAGTTCATGTCTGATGGTAGCATGCTCCCAAAATGGCTTTTTCCCCATTTACAATTCATACAAACATATCGAGACAAGTACATGCAAATACAAGCTTAAATAATATTACACTCACCAACATTATCAGCTGATCGCAACAAGAGTCCCAGCAGTATCGCCAACAAGGCTGCTGTAAACAAAAATAAATCAATATAAATATGAGCAAAATTAGTGTTCCGTGTTCAGGTTATTAAATTATTAAATTGTTATAATATAAAGATAAAAATATATTTATTTGCAACAAAAATTAGGAATTAAAATAGGTGGAAAGTAGTGAGTGCGTACATTTCAATTGATAAAATGTTGGATTATCTGTTTAGACGATCATCTAATCAAGAATGATTTTAAATTTTAAGCCCTCCGAACTCCGAGTGTATACATGTTGTGTTGTCCCAATTTCTTTACTAGACGTAAATAACACAAAAAAATACAGGAATCACGAAGTCACTTGAATATTTGCATAGGGTAGACACTGTCATCAATTATCATCATACCTAAAAGTCATAGATTTAAAAGTTAATATCCTATCAGTTACGACTGTATCAGATAACTATCCCACACGAATAAATAAAATCATAGTGATCTTGTTTTATCGTTTTGTGTATGTTTCATATTTTATGAAAATAATATAAATAATCGTAAATAAATTGGTATTTGCTTCGCGTCTATAAAGTAGTATAAAGTGTAGCAGATACGAGGTTGCGTAACTACAGTGGCGATATGCTGGCTACGATTTCATTCGATTTTGAAGTAGCAAATCAGACGATATGAAACTTATTACTAAATTGGTCACATGAGGGCATTGTATGTTAAGTGAGAGTTTCGCGTAACAGACGTGATGCGATTTTGTTTTAAGTTGCATTCAGACCAAAAGAGCATTCACAGTTCCATGCCCCGCTCTACGAAATCAACCAATCACGTTTTGTGTAACGATCGAATTTCGTAGTGTGGGGCGTTAGAATAGCGAATGTTCGTTTGGTCTGAATACACCATTAGCTATACACCGTAAGCTCTTATAACCAATAGATTTAACAACTTTTGATGTAAAAATAAACAAAACATATTATATGAGATTTGTCATTTTTGGAGAAATATTTTTTTACTATTTTTGAATGTATTTTAGCATAAAAAAATTGTTATTCATAAAACAGGCACATTTTGAGACTATAATGTCATATGAACTTTTCTGGATTCGGCTTAATTTAAGAGATAATGATATATAATGTGTTTCAAAAAAACTATTTTCGTCATATGTCACTGAAAAATGTCTGCACGATTAAAATTCTTACACTAATAGTTTTCATCTTGATATAGGTACCTCACTCACTGATTAAAGTTAGAGAAAATGAGAAAAAGGTTTCAGAAAAATGTCGAAACAAAAAAAAATTAAAAGCCCATAAAAAATCTTTCCCTACAATTTATTACTGATTATGTATAAAAAAATTAAATATAACAAAAAGAATGAAAGAAAATTTTTTTTTGTCAAAAAATGACATTTATTATGTCACATAATATGTTTTACTTCTTTTGACATCAAAAATGGATTGGTAAAGTCTGTCGGTATACTCAAATCGCCCCAATATCCACTCTGCCACGTATAGGTACCTACATACAATCTCCACAACCATATATAATTAGTTTTAGCTCAAAAAATACTACGTTTATCTTAGCAGCATTACAGTACAAAAGAAACTTAATAATAAAATGAATCCATGGGCTTAGTCTAATCCTAAATCTGTATCGTTAGATTTTATTGTGGTTCTATTTCTGTTATTCATGTTTGTTTGACAATCATTTTATTGGCTAGTAGCGTGTCGTCACGACATCGCAGCGACAGTTCAACGTTCTCTATTCTCACAGGTAGACTACGACCATATATAATATGGACGTCTAACGCCAACTCAAAAATGCCCCCAAAACCAATTGTTCAATTGTGCCCAGAGATGGGCAGGACGCTTTTCATGGCACCGCGCATATTTCGGCGCAACATCCTTGACAAATTTTTGACTTTGATGGACCAATCACAATTATTTTTAAATGGCGGTTTAAGTTTTTATAGGTTGACATTCAAATTCATTGCCGTGATGCATTGGACAGGGAGTGACACTTGTCAACTAAAATTCAGGACCGTTTTTGAAAGGCAATTTAGTATGGCGTGCGGCTTCCATGTTTTATTTGTTCGTAGCAGGTAGACTATGCCTTTCTATTGCTACCTGGAACCACGGGCTTTACGGCACGCTTGAAACGTCTGGAAAATAGTAATGTGTAGGCGATGCGTGGGCATTTACCTATTAATGCGTCTATACGCATAGTTAAATAGGAGAGGCCCTCGTCCAGCAGTGGCCTAAGATAGGCTGATGTATTATACAAGGTGAAATTTTAATGGTTGTTCTCCGTTTAAGGGCGTGTTCAGTGTCGTTTTCCAATCAGGTAAAAAAGGATAAAAAATGTTTCACGTGAAAAACATTTTAATTTTTTCTATGGGGCAGGTCTTTCAAATTAGCCGAAGCTCCATAGAAAATCAATATATTTTATTTGAGAAAAAAAATTCTTCCGCCTTTTTTCCTAACCGGAACACGATACTGAACATGCCCTTAAACGGAGAATAGAACAACCATTAGAATTTCACCTTGTATTTATGTATGTGTGACTAATTATTTTTTTAGCACGATACACATTTGAGAATGGTTGCCGGATCTGTTAACCTCTGACCTCTGGATACAACTGCTACTAAACTTAATTGGCGCCAATACGTATAGCCTTGAATTATATCACAAGGAGCGAATATGACCATAAATTTGCACCAAGTGTTGGTATATAATCGCCATTAGATATATCAGAGCCATCACGGCGCTCAAAAATAACTGAACAGGCACTAACGCCATGACAATAGCAGTTTTCTCAGAGATTTGTACTCATATATCAATGTATTTTTCAAACACTACATAGAAATAGAAAATAATTTATTCGTTATACACAGTAAAAAGGACAAAGCAGATAGGACTGTATACAAAAAAAACGGCCAAGAGCATGTCGGGCCATGCTCTGTGTAGGGTTCCGTAGTTATTCAAAAATGGCTGGGCCGATTATGTTCGAAATACATAGTTTTATTTTAAAGTATTCTATAAGCCCTTCATGATTTTTTTCATATGTTTTGGACCTACGGATCAAAAGTTAGAGGGCAGTAATACATTTGTCACCACCCCAACTCTTCCCGCGGGTGTCGTAAGAGCCGATTAACTGATTGAAGTGTCATTGACCATTCTTTGATAGAAAATCGATGATGGGCAGCAGCGTCATCAATTCATCATAGTGGTAAATAACTGCGATCGCCAATCCGTTTGTCTAACGTAGCGATTATGGGCATTTACCTCCTAATGTGTCTATACGCATAGTTAATAGAAGAGGCTTACGTCCAGCAGTGGACTGAGATAGGCTGATGATGTGTAAAGGTGCATTTAGACCAAACGAGCATTCGCTCATTCTATCCTCCCGAGTCTATATTAATTCGCTTAATTTATTACGCATACTTCAAATTGGCATAGCGTTTTTAAGCATACTATTTAAGTGGCATAAGCTTAATTTCGCATAATCGATTACGCATAATGTATTTACGTATAACGTAAACTATCATAACGATGATTTGGAATAATTAGGATGAGCATAATACTAATTGGTATACTTAATGAAAGGTATAAAATATAATACCTAGATAAAATAATAATGACAGAACATAGATTGCGTAGCGAACCCGATACTATATACCTACCTAATATTTTTGCCAAGTTACTGTCGATTAGTAGGTATCAGGGATCGGAACCGGTTTCAAAATACCGGTTAATATTGTTCGTAAACAGTTTAAATTTCTGTTCTGTCATTAACCGATAATTAGCAATAACGTTTTCATAAAGAACGAATCAATTTCGGTTACCGGTATTTATGAAGAACAGAATTTATTTCGTTCCGTGAAACTTTATTGAACTGGTTAATAAGTGTCAAGTTTGTCAATTAATTTATTTATCTATAACAGCCACTTCAACCAGCAATACACTGATATCGCATGTTAAGACTCACCTTTTTATTGTGATTAAGTCATAAATCGGTATGTCAGACATTGACATTAATCTATATGCAAGAATGAGATAGTGATAATATCTCATTCTTGCACAAAGCTTCGTCCAGTTTTTCGTAAGTTGTACTTACGTAAAATTTACAGGTATAAAGGCCGCCTAAAGTTACGAATTTAATAATCATAATCCGTTCTACTGGTGTCAGAAGTAGCGGAGAAGTGACATGAAATTTAAGTGAAATTTATTCGGTAACATTTTCTCAGAAACGTTTCTTGTCAATTATGTAATTTTCAGAAGTATGTATGTGTAATATGTGAAATGTTTCAGAAATTGCCCATCGCTAAATACAATACAATACTTTGTGCAATGCTGACAGTCAGCACCCTATTAGCGTTATTTCGGCACCAGTCACAGTTCTAGCGAGCCTGGGGTCTGCTTGGCAACCTAATCTTATGATTTAACGTAGCACTATTTTTTGTGGAAACGCCTTATTGAGATTAGAGACTGGTTTTCTCACGACGTTTTCCTTCACCATAAAGCTAGTTCTGAATATCAAATGACATTTCGTACATAAGTTCCAAAATACTCATTGGTCGAACTGAGGTTTGAACCCAGAATCTTCCAGATTGAAAGACCAACGTCTGCTACCTACTACGACTAGTAGGTCACAACCGTTTACGGAATTACACAATGCTGAAAGTAAAAACATTTAAAACACTATCTCGGACACAAACTGTCGAATAACTTTTTTTTCCTGGTTGATACATAGGTAAGGAAATGATTTAATTCTCTATTTTAAAGCTAGTTTGGTCTCTGTACGTGAAAAATCATAAAACGGGTCAATAACACCCAATGACCTTTAAAGAAAGACCTTAGAAGCTTCGGTAGCCTAGTCGTTCAAGCACTCGACTTTCAAACAGGCGGTGGTCGGTTCGATCACCGTCCGTACCACTGAGTTTTTCGGAATTTATGTATGGAATGTCATTTGATATTTATCGATAGCTTTTCGGTGAGGAAAAACATCATGAGGAAACCTGCATACCTACATCTGAGAAGAAATTCAAAAGGTGTATGTGAAGCCTCCAATCCGCACTGGGCCCGCGTGGAGACTTGCCCATACCCTCTTATGAGAGGAGGCCTGTGCTCAGCAGTGGGACGTACATAGGCTGATGATGATGATGATGACCTTTAAAGTAAAGTGTCCAATGCTATTAATGAATTCTTAAAACGATTTTTCTCGGTATCTAAATTATAAAACGCAAATATGGAAAAAGTTTGCCTACTACGACGATCGAACCCGGTATCTCCATATTCCTAGTCAAAACTCAGAGCCATCGTTGTATCTCTGACATTGACATCTCTGACGTAGAAACCGGTTAATTTCGTTCAACAAAAACAAAACCTGCTGAAGAACAGTTCTCTCATATTAACCGTTTAAAAACCGGTAACCGAAAACGAGAACACTATTATTTCGGTTTGACGTCTAGAGGCAAAACCGGTTTGGTTGAAAATACCGGTATCCGATCCCTGGTAGGTATTAATAATATAATATTTACACATGTACAGTCGCAGTCAGATATATCGGAGCGGCGAGAGTGCTCACAAACATCTGAGCAGGCTTCTATTGTCATCGCTTCTTGTGCGTTGTGCGTAGGTACAACAGTTAATGTCAAGGTCTTGACATATTTTATTGACTGACATACATGTACACCTACTTATATTTTTAAAGTAAATATTGATTATTTTAATTATTACACACATTTTTACCCTAGCAATTTATAATGTTCATAAATACGGCGTGTGTATTTTATACGGGATACAGTTATCGTTTTGTGATCGTAGAAATCGTGGTATAGGTAAATAGGTTCCCTAGATCCTCCCAGTCCTCACGATCCTCGCAGTTAAGCATCATTATTTCATTAAAATATACGCCCGTATTAAATACGCACTCTGTACGTGCGTCTCATGCGCCTACCAAGATGTGATTTCTTTAATAATGAATGTTGATTATTAAATACGTAATTTTTTATTTTATGATTGTATCTGACGTGTTCATTAGGATGTGTAGGAGATATTGACGAAAGCTAGGCATCAACTTCGCTTCGTCGTTCCTGTTTATTAGTCTTTTGAACTTAACCTTACTATCTTGGTTTTACCCTGATCTGCCTCATTTGCTTGATTTCTAAGTTTATGCTAATCCATATTAGGACGAATAAAGTTATATTTAATAATGTTATGCATATTTCAATTATGCATAATCAGTAATATGCGTATTAAGCATTATGGAATTTTATTATTTTGCCTATTCAATATTATGGTTAATTATTTATGCCAAATCCGTTATGCGAATTCATATTAGGACTATTAATATTAGGCATATTAAAGAGGACCCATCCTCCCACTCTACGAAATTCATTCGTTACATATAAAGTGATTCGTCGAAATTCGTTAATTTCGTAGAGTAGGGGATAGAATCAGCGAATGCTCGTTTGGTCTAAATCCACCTTAATATGACTGTACTATGAATAGACTCATTGTATCATTTTGTTCTACCATTCCATTTACTCCCCAAATCACCCTATTGTGACGTCAGCGCCACAACAATTTGGGGGGTCCCCTTTAATATGCCTAATATTATTAGTCCTAATATGAATTCGCATAACGGATTTGGCATAAATAATTAAGCATAATATTGAATAGGCAAAATAATAAAATTCCATAATGCTTAATACGCATATTACTGATTGTGCATAATTGAAATACGCATAACATTACTAAATATAACTTTATTCGTCCTAATATGGATTAGCATAAACTTAGAAATCAAGCGAATGAGGCAGATCAGGGTAAAACCAAGACAGTAAGGTTAAGTTCAAAAGACTAATAAGCAGGAGCAACGAAGCGAAGTTGAAGCCTAGCTTTCGTCGATATCTCTTACATATCCTAATTAACACGTCAGATACAATCAATTAAAGAAAACATTAGGTATTTAATAATCAATTTTATTAGTAAAGATATCACATCTTGGTAGGCGCATGAGGCGCACAGTACAGAGTGTGTACCTATTTATTACGGGCGTATATTGAATGATGCTTAAAATAGTATCTAGGGAACCGGAACCTATTTACCTATACCATGATTTCTACGATCACGATAACTGTATCCCGTATAAAATACACACGCCGTATTTATGAACATTTTAAATTGCTAAGGTAAAAATGTGTGTAATAAATAAAATAATCAATATTTACTACAAAAAATAAGTAGGTATACATGTATGTCAGTCGATAAAATATGTCAAGACCTAAGCATTAACTGTTATATAATAATATTATTAATAACAGTTAATGCTTAGGTATATAATAATATTATTAATACGTACTAATCGACAGTAACTTGGCAAAAATATTTGGTATATAGTATCGGTTTCGCTACGCAATCTATGATCGGTCATTATTATTTTTTCTATTATATTTTATACCTTTCATTAAGTATACCAATTAGTATTATGCTCATCATAATTATTCCAAATCATCGTTATGATAGTTTACGTTATACGTAAATACATTATGCGTAATCGTTTATGCGATATTATGCTTATGCCACTTAAATAGTATGCTTAACAACGCTATGCCAATTTGAAGTATGCGTAATAAATTATGCGAATTAATATAGACTCCAATTTGGGGTCTTTACTATGAATGATTCGCGAATACTCCTTGCAAGCTTTGATTCACCAGTTCGTACGATACTAGCATTATAAATGAATCCGAACTGGCGTACTCCGAAAATGAGCTGAGTGCAATTATGAGGTTTCATTGTTGAAACCAAGGCTGTCTGGGTGCCTCGGCCAATTAAGAGGTTGTGGGATTCAACAATGTTTGCCCGTTTTTTATTGTTCAAATTAATCACTTATTTTAATAAGCGTTATGTTGATCTGAGTTAGTATTTGTTTTAAGGTGCATGCAGACCAAAAGAGCATTCGCTGTTCTATACCCCTACTCTACGTAATTCGATCGATACACGAAACGTGATTCGTTGATTTCGTAGAGTGGGGGGTCCTAAGCCGTGTGGTGACGGCAGTGAGAATACATTTGTCACCACCCCAACTCCTCCTGCGGGTGTCGTAAGAGTCGACTAAGGGATTGAAGTGTCACTGACCATTTTTAATAAAGATTCATGATGGGCAGCAGCGTCATCATAGCGGACACATTACTGCGATCGCCAATCCGCTTGCCCAGCGTGGCGATTATGGGCATTTACCTCCTAATGCGTCAATACGCATAGTTAATAGGAGAGGCCTACGTCCAGCAGTGGACTATCATAGGCTGATGATGATGATGATGTGATGATGTGGGGGATAGAACAGCGAATGCTCTTTTGGTCTGCATGCACGTTTATTATAACGGCTTCCTTAGCTTAGTCGGTAGTAGTGACCCTGCTTAATAAGTTGGAGGTCGCAGGTTCAAATCCTACTAAGCAAAGGTATTTGTGTAATGAGCACATTTATTTTTTCCTTAGTACTTAGGTAATTGGTATTTGTATATATGTATTTATCTATAAAAAATGTCTGAGGTGCCGAACCTCTCAATTAGTACCACTGCATTGTAAATACAATACAGTGGTACTAATTGAGAGGTTAGAGGGACACTGAAGTTAGTTGTGACAGCAGTAAGATTACGGATGTTTTCGTGAAAAGCAGAAGAGGAAAGGATTACGCACCACATCTGTACAGTCAAAGGCAATATAGGGTGTATATAAAAATGCTCAAAAATGTGTCCATAAATATGTTCCAGAGCACTTTAATTCTTTGTAATAAAAACGTCGTAACATATTTACAAGAGAATTTTTTCTATACATATTTTTGCACTTGACTTATACTCGTAGATAGTTGTGAGTAGGTACCTACCCTGGCCGCTCTGATATAATCTAGGGCCTATTTCTCGCTAACGCTTGTAACTTGTAAGTCCTTATCCATTTAATAGTGTTAAAAAGAGACTTCCACTTGTATTACAAGTTACAAGTTTTCGAGAAACGGGCCCCTGATGGCGACTGTACAATATACATAATTATTATCTCAAAAATACTCGCAATGTGGGTAATTCCTCGAGACTATGACGTCATCACTATTATGAATTATTTTATTTCATATGTCATTAATTAAAATACAAGTCTACATTAATTAAGCAAAAAGTGTCCGTTTACCCGCTGTGCTCGGCTAGACAAACGGATTAAATTTGCGTAATTAATCTTCAAAGGCACGCGATCGAATAGGGCAGGGACAGTAAAATCACACAACTGTAGTATCATCATCATCATCATCATCATCATCATATCAGCCGAAAGACGTCCACTGCTGAACATAGGCCTCCCCCAAAGATTGCCACAATGACCGGTCCTGCGCCACCCGCATCCAGTGGACTCCTGCGACCTTCACCAGGTTATCGGTCCACCTTGTGGGGGGCCTACCCACGCTACGCCTTCCGGTACGTGGCCGCCACTCAAGAACCTTCCCGCCCCAACGGCCATCGGTTCTACGCGCAATGTGCCCCGCCCACTGCCACTTCAGTTTAGCGATTCGGAGACCTATTTCGGTTAATTTGGTTCTGCTGCGGATGGTCTCATTTTTAATCCGATCACGCAGAGAGACTCCTAGCATAGCCCTCTCCACTGCCCTTTGGGTGACTTTGAGCCTTCTAATGAGGCCCATTGTAAGCGGCCACGTTTCAGTACCATGTCATCACCTGGCAACACACACTGATTAAAGACTTTCGTCTTCAAACACTGCGGTAACTGACCAAAACTGTAGTATGGTCGGCTCTAATAGTATGAATACGATTTTGATCCTTATGCCCTTGACCGTTCCGAAATGTATACATGTTATTAGACGTGACTGTACAGTAAGCGTCAAATACTTCGTAGCAGCCAGTTTATACCAATAGTTAAACTCAACTATCCTATGATTAGAAAATATCAATTTGTTTAAATTAAATTGATATTGGTCTTTCGCAGTAATTTCTTTTATGGTAAGCACATCCATTACAACATTGTGGGATTATCCGCATTGTAAAAAAGTAACACCAATATCAATTTGTTTAATTTAAACCGGCATTTAGACCGGCAATCCAGAGGAAACGGGTTCGAATCCCGTGACAACCAGAGTATTTCGCAGTTATTTTTTTCTATGGTAAGCACATCTGTTACGCCATTGTGGGATCGACTATCCTACTTAGTACTGATTTTTAAGGCTAAATCTAAATGATTAATAAATACACAAATAATAACCTCGCCGGGATTTGTACCAAAACCTCTAGCTTCGTAGGCAGGTTCACTACCAATTAGGCTACAGAAGCTGCAAAAGTACATGACCTATTAAAATATTATCGAACCGGGTTACTCCCATATTTAACGTACTGGACGCATCGGGCTTTAGCCGAGGGTGCTCCGGACGAGGACCCTCTTAATGGGTCGAAACATGTCGAGCAATCATCGACTTAAATACGTGAGTAACCGGTTCGATAATAGTTTTTTCTACTCCCGTAGGTACTTTTATTTGTCATTTACATGGTCGTGAACACACCTTTAAGCCCCTACCTTACAGATGTCCAGATAAGTCTATATTGTCTATTCCCTATAAACGCATTAGGGTTTACACGCAGTGCATTTTTTGCATATTAAGACACCTCGTGTATACAAGACTTAATGAAATACATGGCTGCCAATCTAATTTCAAATGTCAATTCTGATGAACAGTAAACCATGGAGGAGCTTTTTTTTTAATTTTGACATCTCCCGCCCGACCTTAATGATTAATAAAATTGTGTTTGACTGAGAATATTTCTCAAATTTACAATTTTATTTGAACATAAGTTTTGTATGCAACATTGTTTAACTGAGTCAAAAAATGTTCGTGGCATCTTTAATAACAATTTTCAGCTTCGCCTCAAATTGTTACCCACGCCACTCACCTTTTATGACCTTTCTTAAACAAGGGTTGCATAAGATACTATAATATGTTTGAGTCTCAGGTTAATTATAGTATATGACCTAGGTATATATTTTAGATTATAACTCTTTATTCGCCTGTCTACCGGCAATATAACTCTTCACTCAGTCAAGCCCAATTTTCGCAGACGACCTTGGTCTAAATCGGGGTCGGGCCCACGCGATGACGGTTACGTCATGCTAGTCTAGGTATTCTACGGAAACTTGCGTGGAATCACTCTCGGTTTTAATGGCAATGGTGTAGCGGGAGCTTTTAGAGTTCCGTAAAACCACCCGACGTGGATTCCAGTACCTCAGGATGGTTAGCCAAGTTGCCAATCGCTAACACTTAGTAGCATATCGTAGTTTTCCCTCTCTGTCACTCTTTCATATTAGTGCGACAAAGACATGTAGCTGCCTTTCGTCTACGATTGACGATTAAGCGTAAGCGATTGGCAACTTGTGTAAGCACCCGGCCTAGCCAAGACGCCATTTTGTAATCGTATACGATAACAGGATGCTCAGCCAAGTTGCCAATCGCTAACGCTTAGTAGCGTATCGTAGTTTTCCCTCTCTGTCTCTCTTTCATATTAAAGCGACAAAGACAGTTAGCTGCCTTTCGTTTACGATTGATGATTAAGCGTAAGCGATTGGCAACTTGGCTAAGCACCCTGATAAGCTTTTAAATTTACAAAGACGACAGATTCCAACGAAAAGTCACGTGACCATTTCTACACATTATTATGATCACGTGACTTATCGTTTTTCGTGTACGATTGCAGAATGGTATCTCGGCTAGGCCTGCTGGATATACAATATGCCCATGAGGAAAGGGAAAAAAAACAACAGCGGATCTCTGACCAAATTTGAAGTTAAAAATGTCATATGAAGTTTTCTGGATTCAGTCTATTTTAAGAGAAAATTAGATTTTTTCTTAAAACCGTTTTAGACCGTTACGCTATGATAAACGCATTTTAGGAAACGATTTTGTCACCACGTTGTCTTAGTCTTGTCACACTATTAATTGACCGACATCAAATGAACAAAGAATTTTTGATTACCTAAGCGAATGTAAAAAACTTTAAAGTGCATTTTTTGCGATAGTTTCATTAATAAAATCTTTTTTGTGAAAAGTGCCTTAAGGCATTCAAAACATGAAAAAAAAAACTAAAAAATTTTTTTTGCAGATTTGACCAAAACTCATTTAACATTTTTTGCTTCTTTAGTCTCAGGAATATGCTGTTAGAATTTTTCCCTTTCCTCGTGGGCACCTTGTACCTATACCAACAGTATCATGCAGGCTTTTATTAAAACTGAAGAGACGCAGAGTTTTAGCCAGACCATGAGCGTAATTTGATTTAATACTCAAATTTTAACGATAAATACTTTCTGATAGCCCACCTAACGAAGACCAAAAGCTGCCTGTCATTCTCTAATAAAGAGATGTACACATGTTTTCTCTGGGATCAATGTGTCATGAGATAAGAAAGCAAGAAGATGAACAATGAAGAAATAAACACATTTGGTTAAGTAGGTATGGCAAATACAGGATTGCTCGCGAGCATTCCAAAAGATTATAATGCTGAACTCCAGACCATATTTAGAGTCTTTAATGTTATATAAAAATTCCTGGATTCGGATTGGTTTCAGAGATAATCAACCTTTTTTTCGAAATAAGTTTTTCGACGTAACTTGCCATAAAATTTATTTTTGATTACAATGCTACCACAATGTGTTTTAATATTACCACACCTTTTGCCTGGCAATCAAAAAATAAGAATAGACTTGACGAAATAACCTGTCCCAAAAAAAAATTAAAATATATGATTTTAACAATTTGTTGCTGTGAGTTTCCTTCGTATCGTTAGTTAGTTATCTCATAGTACACCAAAGTGTACTATGAGGATAAGTTCAGTGAAGAGCAAGAAGGTACTTACTTGAAAATTAATTGTTAATTAGCGATGACAGATCGCAGCCACTCACAGCGTTTCACAACTGAACAGTGCGTAAATGCGTTACATTGATCGTTTGAAGGAAATAAAATTAATTTTACAGGTAGGTAATTAAAATATTTGTCAACTGTTAATATTTGAACGCAATTACTGATAATGCGTATTTTTAGTACTTGTATATTAAAAGCCGGGTCATCGTAAAACACTTTAAAGGTGTATCCCACGGCGATGCCACATGGAGGGAAAGTACCTTAAATATCATAGATAGCGTATTTTGCTGAAAGAAGACTTTATTTTTTTTTTTGACTTAGTAAAATTGCATTCAAATTTTTTTGATTTTTTTTGAAAAAAAAATGTATGGAAAAAATATATCGACTTCGGAGAAAAACCACCTTAATTATTGGATATGAACATCTTACTTAAAGAAAACAATAAGTAAGAAGACATTATTTTGATTTGAAGCACCAACTTGTTTTAAAAAAATTTGTTTTTTTTGAAAAAAAATTGCATGGAAAACAAATCGCGACATCGGAGAAAAAATACCTTAATTATTGTAAATGAACATCTTACTGAAAGAAGACATTATTTCGATTTAAAAAACATTTTGAATTGCATTTAAATAATTTCATTGTTAACCCGGGAATCGAACCCGCTTACCCGCTACACGAGAAAAAAATATCCTGTAGCTTTGTCATATCATACCAATCGAAAGAATTGAATGTGAGAATATTTTTTTTGCTAAATAACAAATAACATAGGTCGGAAACAAAAAAAAATCCATTCATGTTTTTTTTTAATCAAAATTTTTTTATATCAAGTTGGAACTTGTTTTTTAAATCGAAATGATACGCGATCATATGATAATCGACATCATTTCGATTTAAAAAACAAGTTCCAACTTGATATAAAAAAAAATTGATTTAAAAAAAACATGAATGGATTTTTTTTTGTTTCCGACCTATGTTATTTGTTATTTAGATTAGCGCCTATTGTTTCTTTAAGTAAGATATTCATTTCCGTTATTGAAGGTATTTTTTTTCCGAAGTAGCGATATTT
Organism: Thaumatotibia leucotreta; assembly: GCA_025490895.1. Classification (NCBI taxonomy): domain Eukaryota; kingdom Metazoa; phylum Arthropoda; class Insecta; order Lepidoptera; family Tortricidae; genus Thaumatotibia; species Thaumatotibia leucotreta. The sequence continues at coordinate 19,903 of JALPQI010000879.1, read as the reverse complement.
TTTTTTCAAAAAAATCAAAATTATTTGAATGCAAATTTTACAAAGTCTATTAATACTATTAATTTCACAAAACTTTACAAGCGTACAATTCTACAAAATTGTATAAATTCCCATACAAAAAGTTGACAAATTTGTAGAATTGTACGCTTGTAAAGTTTTGTGGTATAGGGGCCAGGAGTAACATACGTTTTACAGCTAGCGGTAACAATTAATTACAAAATATGGACGGAGATAGGTGAAATTATAACTTAAATACAATTCTAGAATACTAAAGAGAAAAAATAGTTATAAAAACAAGGTAACCAAACAACCGATAACCACACTGTCATAACAATCATCGACTTTGACGTATGTATTGCAGCTGTCACGTTGTTAGTGTCAAACGAGGCGGGTGCGTTCAGAAACAACTATTCAGTGCGTTTACGAAGATAGATATATATTAAAACAAAATGTCAAGTCCGCAGAAAAAAAATGTATGCTCAAAATGCTTAACACACATCAAAACAAAAACTTTTCTGCAATGTTGTGACTGTAAGGACATCTTTCATCTCGACTGCACTTCAAATGTTACGTTTAGCAGATTCAGACTTATGACAAAAAATGATAAAAATAACTGGAAATGCAATAAATGCCGCGTTCTAGTATCAAGCCCCATGGAAACCCCCAGCAATAAAAATCATTTGAAGGGAACTCCCCGGAAACAACAAAATTTTCCGTTAGCAAGCAACTCTGAAAAGAACTCCACTGTAGCCCAAGAAGAAAATAAAAAAGAAATAGACAATATTACAAAACGAAAAAAACAGTTAGAAGCACTTAGTAACTCACCATTAAAAACTCCAAGTAGTTCATTGAACAATTCTATAAGCACACAAAATACTAGCAGTGGCAATAGTGCTCATAGCTTACCCAACCTCACAGAAAATGCTCAGATTTTAGACCTAAAAGACGAAATAGAGATATTAAATAGCCAATTAGAAAGTGCGCATGAAGAGATAGCAAATTTAAATTTAGAAGTTACGCGATTAAGGAATAGTCACACGGAGCTCGAGAGACAAATTGCTACACTAAAAACTTTACTGGGTGAAAAAAAATTTGTGGCTGGCAAAAGACTAACTCCAAGACAGGGAGAGAAAAAAGGAAAAGAGTTCTCGCCACAAATATTGAAAAGTAAAGATAACTGCCTTAAGAATGATGATGATGATGATAGCAAATTTGCTGTGGCAGAAAATGCTCCGATGACAAATACATCAGCGGCAAAACAAAATTCAAATCCAAAGAAGGTGGAAAATAACATTATTGACAAAAATCCTGATACGATATTTATATTTGGGGGAAGCCAATGTACTGGACTTGCATCCAAACTCTCGCACATGCGTGAAGAGAGTGAACATAAAAAGTACAAAGTATTTTCAATCACTAAACCACAGTCGACTACTAAGGCAATTATGGAAGAAATAGAAAAATATGATTTAGTTGAAGGCGACAAAATAGTACTGTCAGTGAGTGAAAATGACGCTAATGTAATAGAAACTATATCTCAGCTTAATAATACTTTGAAACATCTACATAAATACTCAGTTCTAGTTTTAAGTTTAAGACGAAGTGTAAGTGTAGATTGTAATCTTATGAATCATTTAATTTACCAATGCTGCTTAAATAACTCTCATTGCAAATTTATTGACGTTTCGAAATACAACTATAAAAGCAAAGTAAAATATCAAAAAGAAATATGTATAAAGATAAGTAATGTTATCGATCAACAAGATTATAAGGAAAGCTATTATAAATTCTATCCCGATGAAAGCAGCGCTGTTGCACCTAAAGTTCCCAAAGACAAGCAAAGAAAAATTACGTTTTACTTTAAAACAAAAGATAGGAGTCAGAATTCTCTACAGTGTGACAAAACTCATGAAAATAGTTCAAAGTATATACAAAATGATCATGACAATGATAGGTCTCTTTTTTGTTCAACCCAAGAACCAAGAATACCAGTTTAGAATCCTACACCAAAACATTGCAAGTGTCCTATCTAAAAAAGATATATTAGAAGTAACTGTGCAACGTTTGGCACAGGAAAATATAAACCCGAATGCGATATGTCTTACCGAAACTTTTATACGAGCTGGAAGCGAAAAAGATATCAAACTGCATAACTATATTGGTGCTGCGTCTTTCTCACGGAAAACCAAAAGAGGGGGTGTATGTATTTTGTTACAAAAAGGCATACAATTTTGTGTCTTAGAGGGCCTCACAAAATTATCGACAGAAAGGGTATTTGAATGTTGTGGCATAAAAATAGATAAACTGGGTACTGTCATTGTCTGTCTATATAGAACTCCAAACTCCGATCCTCACTCTTTTTTTCAAAAACTGAACATGATGCTTCTTGAATTAAGTAAAAAGTTCCGTCAAATTGTTATATGCGGAGATTTTAATATCAATATTCTTATGTATAATAAAATTAGTACTGAATTTAAGGATATCGCACGAAATTTTAATCTTACATTTCATATAACAAGTCCTACTCGAGAGAAAACATGCATAGACAACATACTAAGTAATATAAAAAATGCTTCTGCAGTAGTTTTACCCTTGGGTCTGTCTGATCATGATACTGGTCAAATGCTAAGCTTCAAAGTAAATGCAAAATTAGTAGGTACAAAATATTATTACAAATTCAAGCGTGATTATTGCAAAGAGAATATGGCCTTATTTCAAGAATGTCTTAGAAACCTATCATTTTCTGAAGTGTATATTGAAAGTGATTTCAATACTGCTTTTAAAAAATTTCATGACCTGTTATCCGTATTATATAAACTCTGTTTTCCGATTCAGCAAATCAAAATAAAATATATAACGCAGTCAACTCCTAAGTGGATTTCAAAGGGAATCAAGATAAGTTGCAATACGAAAAGAAAGCTTAGACTAGATTTTTACAAAAATAAACGAAATGAACAAAAGAAACAAGAATATTATAAATACACCAAACTGTTAAAAAAATGCATAAATAAGTCGAGACAAATTGCAAACACAAAATACATACAACGATGCAAAAACAAATGTAAAGCATCATGGAATGTAATAAAATCTGAAACAGAAAGCCCAAAGCTACCAAATTATATAGAAAAAATAGAAGTAAATAATACGGTCATCATTAACCCTTCTGAGATAGCAGAACATTTTAATAATTATTACACCGAGTTGACCACTAATGACACAGCATCAAATCGTCATAGTACAAATTGTCAAATGAATGCATTGCAAAATAGTATTTTTCTAAAACCATTTACCGAAACTGAAACAGGAAATATAATCATATCATTAAATAGCACAAATTCTGTAGGATTTGATGAAATTAGCACTGATGTTATTAAAGCTTGTAAACCTTATCTGGTAACAATTATCACATATTTGGTGAATTTTTCATTTCAAGCTGGTTGTTTTCCAGAAATTCTAAAGACTTCTGTCGTAAAGCCCTTATATAAAAATAAAAATAAGATGGATATGGGGAACTATCGTCCCATAACCCTTATACCTATCTTATCAAAAATCCTTGAAAAATGCATGCAGAAACGTCTGATGGATTTTTTCGAAAAATATGATGTTATAAGGGAGGAACAACACGGCTTTCAAAAAAATAAGTCAACCTCACTTGCAGCTTTCAACTTGGTCCATCATATATCAAAAAGTATAGATGAAAAGAAACACACAACAGCAATATTTGTAGATTTATCAAAAGCGTTCGATTTTGTTGATCATTGTATACTTTTAAATAAACTCGACAAATATGGTATAAGAGGCCCTGCATTTAATTGGTTGAAATCGTACCTATCTGGAAGAAAGCAATATGTAGACATTGCAGCACTAAATGACCAAAATGAAGAGATTCACTGTCATTCACAAACAAAACAGAATAAATTTGGCGTACCTCAAGGTAGTGTGCTTGGTCCTCTACTGTTTATAGTTTACATAAACGACATATGTGACGCCATTAAACATAAGTCAATCCTGTTTGCTGATGATATTTCGATTGTTGTGACTTCATGTAAAAGTGTGAGTATTAAGAAGCATGAAGAGGAAATTAATCAAATGTTAAATTCTGCTATTGAGTGGCTTCAAAAACATAATCTGCAGATAAATGTACAAAAAACAAGCTATGTACAGTTTAAAACAAAACTTGACGAAAGTCACGAATTGAATATACACCATAATAACGAAGCTATTAAAGAAATGGATAACGTGACTTTCCTAGGATTAAAATTAGACAAACATCTTGATTGGAGTGAACAAATCGAACATGTTTGTTCTAAAATAAACAGATTTATTTATGTTTTACGGAGACTAAGACGTACATCTGGCCTACAAGCCTCTTTAGTAGCTTATCACGGATATATCGGTTCCAATTTAAGGTATGCACTAATTCTTTGGGGAGGTTGCTCGAACTTTGAAAGAGCATTTATTTCACAAAAGAAATGTATTCGAGCAATTTCTAACTCGCATCTCTATGCTCCATGTAGGCAACTGTTTGCACGGCTAAAGATTCTGACACTTACGAGTTTGTATATTTTTGAATCATGTGTTTTTGTCAAGAATCATATGGAACTGTTTACTACAGCTCAAGCTGTTTTTCCTCGGGGTACAAGAAACGAAGGCCGTCTGGTCCATAACAACATTCCCAGGACTGCATTGTATAAAAAACAGTGTTTCGCAATGTGCATTAAAATATATAACATTTTACCTTCAAGCATAAAAGAGCTTCCTATTAATAAATTTAAACGTAGCCTTATGAATTATTTATTAGATAAAAAATACTATTGCCTCAAAGATTTTCTCACTGAAAATTCTTAAAGAGTAGAATTGTTAATAGATTAATTTAAGAATTAGAATTAAAATTGTACATTTTGCATGCTAGTATATTTATATACATATAGCAGAATAAGCCACAAAATTGTCAAAATTCCACCTGTTGACTCATTGTCTGTACATACTTATTCTATGCAAATAAATTATCTTATCTTATCTTAAAACATTTAAAAAAGACCTATAAAAACATTTCCGTATACATATAAAGTCTTATTTAAAACACCAGCAACGTGGTGACGGCTGTAATAACATAATGTGTCACCACCCCAACCCTTTCCGTGGGTGGTGTGTTGACACATTAGGAGATAATGCCCATAATCGCCATACTGGGCAATTTGGCAGGCGGGTTGACGGTCGTAATAGTGTGTGCACTATGACGCTGCTGCCCATCATGAATAAATCAATGTTCAGTGATTTAAACCCTTTAGTCTACTCTTATGACAACCACGGGAAGAGTTGAGGGTGATGAAAAATGTATTCTTACTGCATTCACTACGCGGCCGACTTATGGCGAAGATTACTTTATTTACCAGGGATTTTCAGTTTTTTTCTATTAGTAACAAATAATATAGAAAGGTCTACCTCTATTTTGCCCGCGAGTATGAAATTTTTTAAATGAAGTATTTTTGTATATTTTTTGTGTTAGGGTACACTGAAAATCAGCGTCGTTTTACTTTGTGTTGCGACACATGCTGAGTGTTATCCTTTTCCGAAACCAGGATTACCTATAATTCCAATGTATTTCAATACTACTTGCCTTGTGTTTCGAATAAAAGCTTCATTCATTCATTCATATAAATTGAAACATAAGCAAACCAAAGGATTCTTTAGTTAAACCACGAGCGAAGCGAGCCTAAAGAAAATTATCATGATTCCCTAAGACAAAGGTTACGTATGGAATTTTAAGGTTTATGAATTAAAATTAGTAAATTAAATAAAGTTTTAAATTTTTCAAACAATTTATTTCATTATAATTAATGTGGAACAACTCATTTGTTAGTATGTCACGTTTTGTTATCTGTCAAAGTTCAAACTATGCGCCAAGGTCTTTTACTTTACTCACTAGTGATTAAAATGAGTTTTTCTCTGATTAAACGATAAACGAGCGCTTTATAAACCAGTGAGGCGAAAAATAATTGGCCACTGTTAACCACAGAGCAGCCTTTCTTTGCCCAACGAATTGGTATGGTTTCAGTGCGTTCCGCGGCTCGCCTTATGGGTCCTTTCTGGGGCTTCCTGGAGGAAATGGCCAGGGGACATACGTGCGATGCCACAGGCATGCATACACTGATAACATAATGTTGATGATAAAATAATGTATGGTAAAACGAGCTTTTTTCAGACTTGCCATTTTTATAATTATCTACGGAGTTATTCTGACTATGAAGTTACATTTTGGATTGGAAGAACGTTTTGAAAAAATTCTTTAATCTGATATTAAAAACGATTACAACTATACAAAAAAAACTATACAGTACCTAAATATTAATTATGTTTAGGATAAACCCACATGAGCAAACAGCAACTTATTCCGGATTTTAAATAATTATCAAATAAAAACAAAGACTGCAACCGATTTCTCCAAGATTCCATCATCAGACCCTGACTTGGTGCCAACGGGACCAATTAGGGGTTATACCAGTTCGAATAAAAAAACAATGTTCACGGTTCTCGAAGATATCGAGTAGCATACATAAAAAAAAGTAAGTAACATATCAATCAGTGGCCTAAATATAGGAATTATTAGATCTCCATTACGTTTATTAACACCCACGAGTTAAACTCAAAACAAATAAACGTAGGTACGTAGAGATGACTGAATGTAACCTTGAATGTCTAAATAGCTCTATGTTTGCATTTTTTGTTAACATGTCGCGATAGATGGACATAAATGGTTTAAACATATCTAAAAATAACTAAACATAACATAGAAAAAGTAGTAATTCGATGTTTATTGATCAAAAAAATAAATTCGCTAATTTTGGCATTTTAATCTTTATTAGTACGTTTCTTTGCCATTAGGAAACCGACAAGCAATCGGAACAAGTAATTGTAAGTATTTTTATTTTAAATACGAGTGTAAAATACATCACACCAAATATTAAACAATTATGAATAATTTACTATTATTTACATTACTTAACTTTCATAAATAATGTAGGTACCTACGTTTTTAGAAACGGTTATGTCCAGTCAAGGGCATTAATATATATACACTTCTCCATACTGATCCCTTACAAATGTGTCTATATATTAATGCACTCGACTGTCCATAATTTTAAATGTATTTTATAGCTTTGAAAGATAAAACCGCCTATCTACCTTTCATTAATTTAAACGTAAAGATATTTCAGTAAACAATAATGCAATTATATATTGCAGATACTATGGTTGGCTGGACTAGTAATATTACAATTAATCGACCAATGCGTCTTCCAAGTTATAATTAAATGATAACGTTAATCATAATATAAACAACTTAATTGAATAATAAAAAATGTCATACAGACCACTTTTAAATCATGACCTACGTATTTTGCTATATAGCTGTGAGCCAAAATGATTCTAAATCTGATCGTAAATCGAATATTAATAGCTAGCAGATGGTACCGCATAACTAAAAAAATGCGTATTTTTAAAACGGCATTTATTTGTAGTTGTACTAGCTTAACACACATACAAGCCGGCGCGTACATTTTTGCCATATGGTTCGTCAAAAATAGTCTCACTTTCAGAGTTGGGCAAAAGATAAATCAGGGTACTTTTGTAAATTACATTTGTATGACTACTTTGTAATTTAGATACTTTATAATATAAATTACAAAGTAGTCATACAAAAGTAATCGGATTACTGTTTGCCCAACTCTGCACTCGCAAAAAAACAACTTAAAGCCAAAAAAGTACAAAAAAAACTTACCAATAATAAGTAACGTAACCACAACAATTGCGATGATTTTAATTGTTCGCTTCTGTAGAGCCATGTTGCCGGCCGCGGGTGGACTAACGCTGGCGCGATGCTGGCAGGAGTCGTGCCAAATAATGACAACTTTTTTATTACTGCAATGCTCGTTGCGTGTTCGTTTAGGAATTATCGTTTGGGGTAGCTTTTGTTGCTGGGCGAGCTTTTATTATATTAAGTCGTATGGGATTGGCGTTTTGTATGGTTATGATTATAATTTCGAGGAAAATTACTCATACAACAAATCGTCGGCTGACAAGCAAACGTCACTATAAAAACTGTCACTACTCTTAGCAACCTCTTATGTCAGTATTGAATCAGAACTTAGATACGATGTCTATTTCAAGTAGGTATTTGTTACTTAGTGAGTTTTGGTTGTCAACCGACGATTAATTTTGTATATTGTTTTTTATTCAAAACAATCGTCACCGTTAATATTCAACACTTTTAACGTGAGTTTTGATTACCTTTATTTCATGTCACTGGGTATAATTATAAATTTATACGAATTACAAATACGAATCGACAGCGTATTGAAAGAGAAAATACCATTTTTTTAGGGTTCCGTAGTAAACAAGGAACCCTTATAATTTCGCCATGTCCGTCTGTCTGTCCGCAGCATAGCTCAGTGGCCGTTAGTAGATAAAGTCGAAGACAAAATAAGGGGTATACAAAAACGTTCAAAAATATGTCCCAGTGCACTCTAATTCTGTGTAATAAGAACGTCGTAACATATTTATGAACGGATTCTTTCGATACTTATTTTTGCACTTGACTGTACTAGAAATCTGCAATTTGGTATCTACTCAACAGGGGAAGTGGAGACGATTTTTTTATTTCCTTAATCCTATTAGAGTGGGTTATCGTTGAATAATTTTCTTTAAAATAATAAGTATCTTAAAAAAAAGTTTTTTTCTAAAGTCAATTTTTTCGGAGATAACTGCTCCCGAATAAAAAATCATGAATAGTGGGCTTTTGGAATACTTTAAAATAAAACTGTTTCGAATAACTACGGAACCCTATACTGAGCATGGCCCGACATGCACTTAGCCGGTTTTTTTCGTTGAATGATCGCCGTAGTCAGATTTGTCTGACAATAAATGTCCTGCTCACCTTGTCCGAGTCAACATAACTTAAATTAGACAAAGGTCTGATTTGGGTTTTATAATTAAAAAATAGTCCAATTTAAATGCAATCTCAGGCCCCCATTTCGCCATGGTGACAGGTGGTTGGCCGTGTGGTGACGGCAGTAAGAATACATTTGTCACCACGCCAACTCCTCCTGCGGGTGTCGTAAGAGTCGACTAAGGGCTTTAACTGTCACTTACCATTATTTAATAAAAGATTGTTGATGGGCAGCAGCGTCATCATAGTGGACACATTACTGCGATCGCCAATCCGCTTGCCCAGCGTGGCGATTAAATAATAAATAAAATAAATAAATATCTTGGGACATCTTACACAAATCAACCTAGTCCCACGGTAAGCTCAATTAAGGCTTGTGATGTGGGTACCAGGCGACGATATATATAATAGATAGATACATATAGATACTTAAATACATAGACAACCACGACCAAGGAACAAATATTTGTGATAAATAAATACACAAATAATGCCCTCGCCGGGATTCGAACCCGGAACCTCCAGCTTCGTAGGCAGGGTCACTACCAACTAGGCTACGGAGGCTGTCAAAAAATTATGGGCATTATACCTACGCATAGTTAATAGGAGAGGCCTACGTCCAGCAGTGGACTATCATAGGCTGATGATGATGATGATGATGACAGGTGGTATTATGGGAGGTATAGTTCTGTATTGGTGGCGACACGGGCTCGCTGGATGTAAAGTTCAGGGCTGCCAAAAAATCAATGACAACGCCTATGTTATGGTATGGATCTAATGGACTATACAGGGTGCTCGCGAGGAAGCCGAAAGATTTTAACTATGCATTCTAGACATCAAAATAAACAATAAATATTATGAGACCTAATGTCAAATTCCATAAAAAATATATATTTTCAAGACTTTTTGAGTACTTTTTAACATTTCCAATACTATACAGGGTGTTTGGTAAGCGGTGTCGGAGCTTTTAAGGGCTTAAACTACAATCAATTTCATCGATAAATTACCAAACAATATTTTTTTTGTGCCAACGATAATTAAATGGCGGCCATTTTAAAATTTCAATCAGACGAATACGGGCGCACGTGATATTTCTGGAATAATACGTTTGTTATCGCTCCTATCCCTGCAAAAAAATCTCGTTAGAGAGCTCATTAGATAAGCAAACTAATTGAGCTAATCATTTGAATCAACTATCTGAACAACAAGGCTAAAAAAAATTTTTTTAATAAAAAAGAGTCAAAAATTCACCTTAATTTTTCAATTAATTAAATTTTGCATGAAAACTAAGTCGTTAAAATAAATTTTTGGTGTTGTTATTTGTTAGTACAGGATGTTAGCTAAAACACAACACCATAATTACAGTTGTACCTTAAGTACTTTAGGAATTAGAAGTGCTCAAACATGCACTGGATGGATGGAAGGCGGCCACTTCACTAGTCAGTACACTGCTGTCATTCATTTGTTTATGGATTTTGCATCGGGAACGAACGCTAAATGCAGCTGTTTTGGTGTATGTTTGAGCACTGGTAATTCCTAAAGTACTTAAGGTATAACTGTAATTATGGTGTTAATTCTTAGCTAACATACTGTACTAATAAATAACAAAAACAAAAACCTATCTTAACGACCTTGTTTTCATACAAAATTAAATTAATTGAAAAATTAAGGTGAACTTTTTACTATTTTTAATTAAAAAAAATTTTTTTTTGCCTTGTTGTTCAAACAGTTGAGTCAAATGATTAGCTTAATTAGTTTGCTTATCTAATGAGCTCTCTAACGAGATTTTTTTTGCAGGGATAGGACCGACAACAAACGTATAATTCCAGAAATATCACGTGCGCCCGTATTCGTCTGTTTGAAATTTTAAAATGGCCGCCATTTAATTATCGTTGGAACAAAAAAAAATTGTATGGTAATTTATCGATAAAATTGATTGTAGTTTAAGCCCTTAAAAGCTCCGACACCGCTAACCAAACACCCTGTATATCATAACAACAATTTGTTAAAATTATTTTTTTAAATGAATTTTTTTAGGGGCAGGTTTTTTCGTCAAGTCTATTTTTATTATTTTATTGTCAGACAAAAGGTGTGGCAATATTAGAACACATTTTGGTAGCATTTTTTCGAAAAAAGGTTAATTATCTCTGGAACCAAGCCGAATCCAGGAAATTTTATATAACATTAAATACTCTAAATATGCTCAGGAATTTAGCATTGAAATCTTTCGGTTTCCTCGCGAGCACCCTGTATTATAAGTGCACCTACTAAGTTATAAATATTAAAGTGCGGTTAAACTAATAGAGCATTCGCTGTTCTAGCCTCCCACTACGAAATTCGATCGGTACACAAAACGTGATTGGTTGATTTCTTAGAACGGGCGCTAGAACAGCGAATGCTCTTTTAGTTTAACCACGCCTTTAGACAAAAGGCTTCGTTTGCAATGACGGAATCCAATAAGTCATCACGAAATCTTATTGTTTGAAAATTACAATGTGAATATATTTAGACTATCGTGAGACATACAGCGGGCTCAGTGCTTGATAATGGAGACCTAGGCTAAACATGTCGCGCGTAGTGACTAAAAACACGTGAGTTTTATTATATTTACAGTCATCTCTCGTTAATTCGAAACTCGAAGGACCTATCTAAATATTACGATTTATCGAGAGTTTGAAATATCAAATGACCAGAAATATTCGGGAGAAAAAATGAAAGTACGAGTAATAATCAACTGTTATTTAATAAATAAAACCATTTTTTTTTCACTTTTCTTCCCACCTACTTCCACTTTTGCGATTAAGTCCTTCTTTTCAGCAATCGTAAAGCATCTATACTTTCTAGGACTCATAACTAACGTAAACTTTTAATCTGTACACATAACCAACGGAAAAGTAGCTTAACTGAGTGGCAAACAAATATGTAATTAACAACAAATGCTCGTGCAACTTTTCTAAAATGTAGGGTACCTACTTGCCTCTTTAATCTCATAACTTTGAATTGTCGAATGTTTGACATCCACGAGTTCGATTTAACGCGTGGTGTCGTTGTGTAGCTATTACTTTTTTGTTTGAATTACCAAGTGCTTAAAAATGTACTAAATTTTTTCGAAATAGCGAGAGATCTTCTAGGGGACTCGTGATAACTTCGAATTATAGAGAGGTTCGAATTATCGCAGGTTTGAAATAACGAGAGTCGACTGTATATGTATTTACATTATTCTATTCATTTATATGATTATGTAACGGAAGATTTCGAAAATGACAGGAAGGTTAGGAGGTAAAATACTACAATAAAAATAGACTTTGCTCAGTACTTATTGATCGAATCTGTAAGTAGCTCTTTTCAATGTAAATGTGTTATAAATAATGCATTATTTATTATAGCATCTTCAAGGTTGTTCTGTGTACTCGTAGAGCTGTCTAACTAGAGTATTTTTGTCAACGCGTATCGATACGCAAATATTACATGCACATCCAATAAATTATTTATGTACCTACCTATGTACATTTATTAAATAGGTATAAAAAACAAAAAAAGGTTCTTATACAGAGTGTAAATCTAAAAAAAGGCAAATCTCTTAAGAGGAAATGGAGTTGGAAACATTTAAAATAATAAAAAATGTGTCCTTTCCCCTCTAACTTCGATCTGTGGGTCCAAAAAAAATAAAAAATCATGAATGCTTATAGAATACTTTAAAATAAAACTATTTCGAACATAATCGGCCCAGCCGTTTTTGAATAACTACGGAACCCTACACTGAGCATGGCCCGACGGCCCGACATGCTCTTGGCCAGATTTTTGCTGTACGAGATATTAATTTTATGAGAATCTGAAAACGCGTTAATATTTTGACTAAAATCGTAGTTTTTGAAATGTTCTACACTGTTAAAAATTAGGGAATTTTACAGACGAAAAAATTACAGAATTCTGTAAAATTACATCATTTTCACAGAAAAATTTGTAATTTCACATATTTTTCATCAATTTTACAAAAATAAATTTAAAATTGATGAAAAATATGTGAAATTACAAATTTTTCTGTGAAAATGATGTAATTTTACAATTTTTCGTCTGTAAAATTCCCTAATTTTTAACAGTGTAGTTTTGATAATACGTAATAAGAATAGCGAAAAAAAGAAAAACGTATTGGCATGGGCATGGCAAAAGTAGATTGAAATGTAAATAAGTTATCGATATCCAGGGAAGAATTACAACTCCTATTTCCTCTTAATGGTACTACTGGTAGTACAGTCGAGTGCATTAATATATAGACACATTTGTAAGGGATCAGTATGGAGAAGTGTATATATATTAATGCCGTTGACAGTACCTACTGATTGGACAAGGGTAGCATTTTATGTCATTTTGGCGTCCAACCAAGTAAATAGGGATAAGTCTATGTTGTTCAAAATAAAACCACATATTCTGTTATAGAATCGCTGAATTTAATTTGTTATACTATATTATAATATTTTTTTCATAATTGATACTGTCAGTCGATTGATTTGTAGTATTTTTCAAAATATTTTTTGCGCAATAGACTTTCTTATCGGCCAAGCACAATACTCGTAGCAGGACATTTATTTCTCGTAAAACTGTTTAAATGCATCACAGTTCAGACGATCCCACGGAATATCAAAAAAAGTAATTTGGTGAATCAACTTTTTTCTGTCTGTTATTACCATGGTTACGGTCGAATGAGTCACGCTGGTTTTGTGCATAATTATGCTACTTAATATATGCAAACATGCATTTTTCTGTTATTAATAAACCCTTTCCTTAATGGGTCATCTTACTTCTGGCAGGTGCGCTAAAGTTATGCCCTGGCGTTCTCGCATGCCTGCCCTATAGCGCTAAGTCGACAGACGTGGGGTTTTAGTGGGTAGACCAGGGCCTCATCAGCCCTGGGAGACCGACATAACCACCCAGACGCAGAGATGCACCCGCAGACATTGCGGACATAACGCATTTCCCCACGTAAAAAAATATAGCAGTGTACTGGTTGCCGGAGGGCTGTATACTGGTTGCTGCATGCCGCAATGCAGCAGCGACCCGGTTGCCTAGTGCCAGTGGGCACTTAGCCGCGGTCTACCATCAGCTCGAAGTGGACTGAGCCTCGCCGCTCGTACCGGTCGAAGAAGATGTTCTTCGCCCACGCCTTACACTCAATGTTGATGACGATATCGGCTGCAAGAATTGAAAATGGATTAGCACTTTTATCGTTGCTTACAGCACAGCTTCCGGTCTTTGACTTATCTTCCCGATGAAATAATTTAAACAAAAGAGCAGTCAAGTGATCAGATTTATAATCTGCCAATTGCTTACTGAGTAGATTTTTTTAGCCAAGGGCTATACCCTTACAGGTACCCTTAACGGTACAGGTACAGAGTTGATTTTTTATCCTAGGGCCAAACTTTTGGGGGTTAATTTTGAGGTCATGTTAATGAACTTTTACTATGGGACCGACATCCGATTCAAGAAAATAAAACTGATAAATAGGACCCCCGACATTAAATTTCAACAGAATCGACGTGATTTTAGTCAATGAGCACTGCTATGAAGATGTTCGTAGTTGAGAACTTTGGAAATACGTCGAGGAATGTTTCTTCAATATGCGATAGCATGGAAATCCGCACTTACTCCTGGGTCTCTCGAAGAGTACAGCAACCAGCGGGCTGAGGTAGCCTTCCTTGTTGGTGAAGGGGTAGTAGTAGGCAGGGAACCCTCGGCGGGGGATGTACTGGACTGGCCCGATGTTCTCCACGTCAGCGGGAGTCTCGCCCGCGCAGGACACCCATATTGTGTTGGCTTCGGGCTTGCCAGACTGGGAATACAAAAGTTCAAAAGTTGTAGATGGGACATGAGATATCGAGGTAACCTGGTATCCTGCCTTTTTTCAAAATTTCATTTTCCCGAATATTACTTGACAATCAACTTTTTACAATTACTGAAGCCAAATATTGGCCAAATTTCAGTTGGGCGAATTTTCATTTGCCAAGTAGGTTAGGTCAGGTTATGTGAAGGGGTTCCTCTCCTTCCACCTTACCTAGATCCTCTCGGGGCATGGCTGCTTCCGTAGGTACCTGTGTTGGGTGGTGGAAAGGGAACTGACGAGGTAATGCCTGGTGGCAGTCTGCGGCGACTTCTACACACGCTGGCTGTATGCCCAGCATAGGCGGAACAGTAGGTATGCCGCACTTGTAGCCAAGGTGGGTAAAACCTCTCCCTGGCAGCTGTACTGGAAGCAATGCTCCGAGGTGAAAGGTAGTGGAATGATAATGGCCTCCTTTTGCGAGGATGTGATGTCACAGAAGGAAGCGAAGCGCAGCAGGGTGGAGAATCCGGCCTCCAAGCCAATGCGCCGCAAGCGTGTGGGGCGGCGGGGTTGGCATATGACCGCCGACTTGCCCTTAAGGGCACATGTGGGTGTTTGCCGTCTACACAAGGGTCTCCGAGTGGTAGTGCGTATGCCATGCCTCACGCGTGCCATGCAGGAGTGGAGGAGCGTTGTTCCTCCCGGAGGTGGGTCCAGAGCCCTGGACAGCCACTGCGAGGTCGCGGAAATGTGCTGCGTACCTGTGACCTCGCATCAAAGCGTCTTGACAGAAGACTGTGGGGTTTTAGTGGGTAGACCAGAACCTCGCTAGCCCAGGGACTCCTACAGAATGACCCGGGTTCGCACCGCGCCTCAGAGTTAAAGCTATGATTTTCCATGGGTCATCAACTTAGGTTACCTATTCTCTTTGAGTCTGCATGTCCGTACTAGCAATGTACAAGTTGCAGAACATTCTCAAAATTGCGGGAATATACATGGAAAGGGGATTGGGTATTTTTGTATGGACTAGTGGCGTCATTTTGTTTTTCAGCGGCCATCGTTTATGTTACTATTATTTTGTAGTGCTACCTTAGACTAACTTATTTACAAAATAAGTTTTGCCGTTAGTAATATCGGAGCCAAGATATGGCCCTTCAAACAATGTTATTGGACCAGTGAATATACCTAACTAAGACAGGTTTAGGAGACAGCTTAGACGACTACAGGCTTATTTAACTCGATCATACTACTAACAAAGATACAAGAATATTGCCCTTAAAGTATAATAGTTAATTTAACCGACTTAAAAAAAGAATGAAAATGCAACTGTATTTTCGTATGCGATTTCTATGCTGTCTGTTTAGTGAACATTAAAAATGTTGCAAAATGGTTTCAATAGACGGTTCACCCTCTGAACACCACAAGGAAACACAGGTGTGATGCACACATGCAAAATGTTTTAACATATTTCCAAATAGGAAATGTACCTAATTAGATTAGTTTTAAGATTGGAATTGTTGCTAATGCTTTCTTATGTATACAACACAATATATATTATGTGACATTATTTATTTCGGATAAGGGTCCTTATTGTCGATGGCTCTTACGTCCGGTAACGTCGTATTTGTATACAAACATGGCTCATAACGCCGTAAGCGCCAATGACAATAACGTCCCTTTTCCCAGATAACGTCATTTGTAATTTTTAGTATTACGTTGAATTACTTTTTTACACATTTTCTGGCTCGTCGTAAACTTCATTCTCAATATTACCTTGGCGAATCACTCTCTCTAAAAACTATGCCGGGGGATCAAGATGTTCTTGATACCTACCCCATCCCAAGAACCATATAATTGACATTACATGTGAGCAACAGCCTAAGGTCCTCTTCCCAACAACACATGAACAATAATTTCCTAATATTGCCTCTGGGCCTTGTAATCCACCATCTACAGCAACATAAACAAAATACTGTCTTCTGTTGGAGTGCCGCGAATGTATTCTGCCTCTTAAAAGCCACGGATAGATGCAATCGGGATTTTGGTCGCAGAAATCTTGCAAATTGGGTTCTTTGTATACCTCAATTACGTAGGATCCGTTTTTGATGTGCTCACCATAATAGCTTCGAGCTTGCTCGATTTGATAGGTATGTGCCCAGTGCGTAAATTATTAGATCGTCTGCCGTTAATTGTGGAAAATCGTCCATTCCCGGAACTTCAGCATTCATCATTTGGAAGGCAGCTCTTCTTTGGTTAAGGTTCTTTTGCAAAATATATTCACTAAGACTCATTCCGATGGATTTCAAAAATAAATGTGAGTCTTTACTATAAAACTTTAAAGTATGATATCTCGGCTCCATATAAGGTCTCCATGCGTCATAATATTAAATAATCATAAATAAACAAACATGTAGCGAATTCAATTTCTCATGTCAAGAACAGCAGGAAAATTGTTTGAATTTAAGCCATGAGTGAGCTTGATTAGACCGGTCTCCGCAAACAGCACCCGTTCACGAGTATGACGCGTATCTCAGCCATCGCCTCCCTCAACCTTCTTTCGGGAAAGTGGCGACCAGATCAACGACGCCACCGCAAGCAGAGACCTTAAAGTGAGCATGACTGTGCAAGCTATCAGGCAGACAATATAATTTAAATACGATGAAGGCTGACCATATTTAGTTTCATGAGAATTTATATTCGTACTTGCCCGTTACATATAATATATGACAACTATTACAAGAAAAAAAAAATAGAAATAACTAGGACAGCAAAATCTAAATACAAAATTAAAATTAAAGTTACTTAGGTGTAAAGGACTCTAAGTGTCGACATAATATACATTAAAATAGGAAAAATTAAAATAAAAAGATAATCTCGGAGATGTATAAAGTCTCCAAGTGTCAAGACTACATATTAGTACTGCGTATTAGTAATACGGAAAGAAAAAGTGTAAGATAATGACTATCTTACGTCAGATCTATAATTCAAGGTAACAATACGAAACACTAGTATGATAGTATAGTAGATTGTACAACAAGTGCATAAAGTGACCGATTTTTATCCGAGGCAATTTTTTGACCAAAATAGTAGACGAGGATAAAAATGGACATTTATGCCCGTGTTGTACACTCTGCTTTTCACTTCATTTGCGAGGAAAGTAACATTTTTCCCTGCAATTTACACAATCAAGTTGTCGTAAAGCGAAAGAAGAAAAAATATACAACCAATAACCGCCAACTCATTTTTTAATTATTTTTTTTAATTTTCAACCTGTGATCAGAGTTTCAGATGCTCGATTTTCTGCCAAATCAAACATTTCGGAGCATTTTTGAACGATAATCGATATCTATTTTATGTGATTTACTAAATTTTATGAGACAAAATACAGAATTCTAATATTGTAATATATATTTAACCAATTTTGTCAGTTATACTTATTGCACAATTTTATTGCTCAATAAAATTGTGCAATATGTTTTAACTGTTTGGCTGTTGGGACCGATTACCTTAGCCCATGTTCGCCTTAGAAAACAATTTTACTTTTATGCTCTAGAACATGAAATGCGATTTTATGTCGTCTACGCTCGACATAAAGGTGCACTTTTTGAGCATGAGAAGTGAAAAACAACATGATAGCATACTTAGGTACCTTAAAAGGCATGTATATAAAACGGTTTTGGCATGATTAGATTGCTTGTAAAATGTAAAAGTGCCGAGAACATTATCTATAGAAGTTTCGCAATTTATAAAACTTCTCCTCAGTACATTGCTAGTCCGTACTTACTAATGCTTTGATGTACATCTTTAGGTCTGCTGGCATGTTTTCTGGCAGATCCCTTGTTAAGTTGTACAGAGTCGGTTTCCAATCCAAAACCTGGAATGAAAGCAGACGTAATCTTGGTAAGGCTAGTTGCACACGTTAAACTTCATGACCGTAATTGTTCTACTAGTTGATAAGGTGTTAAACATATACACATAATAAGCATGAAATCTACTACGCATTTGTATTTTTTGTGATTCGATATGATTGACTTTTTTCACTTTTTGAGAGCTCAAATTCATAGTTTGGAGTTTTTTTACAGAAATAGTCTAACGTCTAGTTTTAGATAAATGAATCATGCACACTTATCTCAAGACAAGACCTTGTAAGATGGCGCAGGGATGAAAAAAACTCTGTTGTCTTGAAAATAATTATAAGTCCAATTGAGACTCGTGATAAGGGTACCAAGCGACGATAGATAGATACTTAAATAATAGGACAGCCACGGCCAAATACTTGTTCCGATAAATCAATAGGTACACAAATAATGCCCTCGCCGGGAATTGAATCTAGAACCTCTAGGTTCGACTTCGGGTCAGGCAAGATCACTACCAACTAGGCTATAGTAGTGTTTAACTATATAATTATGTTTTAAAAAGAATTTTCCGATATTTACATAATTTTTCACAATACACACGAGTACCAACCATCTTTTTTCCTACCGGCCGCCTTCCGCAGAAGCCATCGGGAGGAGAAGTGGGGTGCGGGCGGTTCTTGGCGTGCGACATTATTAGGGTTTTCGATATTTTTAACATACGATTAACAGCTAACAAATTCATAGGTACCAAATAAAACGTACAAATTATATAGTATTTGGAAGTTTATTGATTTCATAATAGATTACGACCAGAAAACGCTTGCCGAACTGAGGATTGATCTCTAAAGGTGCGTTCAGACCAAAAGAGCATTCGCTGTTCTATCCCCCGCTCTACGAAATCAACCAATCACGTTTTGTGTAACGATCGAATTTCGTAGAGTGGGGGGATAGAATAGCGAATGCTCTTTTGGTCCGAACGCACCTTATAACAGAGGCGAAAATCACTGGTATTAAAGAAAATTTCTAGAACTTTGTTCATTCTATGTAAATTTACTTGGAACGCCTCATGGTGGCGAAAAATGTATCAAAAACCCTCATTAGAGTCGGTGCGGGGCTGGGTGTGTCCTAAGTAACGTAAAGCCAGGATATTAGTTGAAAAAGGAATAATTACATCATTAAGCTTCAAGAAGACGCACGGAGCCGCCTTCCTATAGTTGTACTCGTTGGAGTGGACGCAGGGGTGGAAGTCATCTACCGGCACGTTGCAGACCTGCTTCTTGC